>RJWH01011185.1:0-13351 GCA_004363575.1 Solenodon paradoxus | reverse complement strand
ATACATTTAAAATTCTGCTTGAATACATCAGAATGATAACAAGGCAATGAATAATCAACCAAGATCCAAAGAAGAAAAAATTCAGAGAGGTAATCCTGGCATTTAGCCCCAATTTCCCATGGTCGTATCTGTGTGTAACTAAAGAGACAAATGAGACACTCAGAAGGCACACAGTGATTTTTCACATCTTTCTGAAGTTAGGAAATACTATTTGATGGCCATTGCCTGCCAGTGAATGACTTGAAAAATTAACTTTCTTTATGATAAGAACCTGAAGGGATATTTCCCTGGGATAAAGGATGTTTCAAAAACAAGCAGGAATTCATAGCAATTGAAATCATGTCTATTTTGAATATGAATGAAAATTACCCATTATGCTACTACCCTAAGCATATTGTGAAAGAAAACATAAATACTTTCTGAGGGATTATAACTTTATTCCAGTCCCAAAAATGTGTTTTACAGTTTTGGTTTTAGTATTCAATATCCAGCATATAATCAAAATAGCCAGATAAAAAATAAGAGACAAAGCTAAAGCTAGTCTCTCTCTCTGTCTCTGTCTCACACACACACAAGATTTTTAAATGGTCTAAACATAAGAGTATAAAATATAGACTTTAAAAACACTGCACTATAACTTTCAAAGAAATAAAAGACAAATGAGATTTCAGAAGAAACAAGAAACTACTATAAAGAATCAAATGAAAATTCTATGTTAACTGAATAACCACATAATATAGTAAAGATACATGTACAAATTTAAGAATTGAGTGGATAGATTTAAAAGATTAGGTCCAAATGAACTGATTGGTAGCTTAAAAGAAAATATTCACAAATAAATCATGAAGAATAGAAAATGATTAAATAGAGGTTAAGGACTTGGAAAATAAAATAAGAAGGTCTTACATTTTTATTGTAGTCTTAGATGAAAAGAAAAATGAATATAGGACAAAACTATTAGAAGAGAGATTATGGTTAACATGGGAGCAAAACGTATGAAAGATCTTAAAGTTCAAATTCAAAAACAGTTTATGAACTCCAAACTGAATGAACACAAAGATTTCCAAAGCTAAACAATTACCAAGTTGGGATTCATTATTGAAATAGAAATCTTATGTAACATTTTAATGTAATTACACATATTTACTACATTATCCAATTAAAAAGCAAGGTTATCATATTAATAAATGCATAAAATAATGTAATTGGTTTCAACAGTTTCTTTTGCTGTTGAGAAGCTTTTGAGCTTAGTTTCAAAACAATAAATAAATAAGTACACCAGATAACCTCTTTATCCTAATAAGATCCCATAGCAAACATGTTTTACTATGTTATAATAAGAATAAGAAAAGGATAGTAAATAATAAATGTCCCTATGTAACACTGTACTGGAGATCCTAACTAAACTAGTTAACAACAGAATAACAAGAGAAAAAGTAAATAGAAATAAATCCCAACTCTCATTACTCATAGAAAATCATAGTCTGATCCAAAATTAAAAAAAAAAACAAAACACACAAATATATATGTAGGCTATGAAAAAAGAAGAATGGAAAACAGATCAACTTGGAACACTGATACCCCAGGAATGATATAGAAGTGAATACAGGCTTTTATTTTTCATCTCTTATGCCCTAGACTTGAGACTGGAAAAGCCAGAAACTTAGACATACCAACAGGAAAAGACCAAAACATAGTCCTAAAGTCTCTTTTCTAGCCAACTGTCTGAGAATAGAAACGGTCTAGCAAGACAGAACAGTTTTGGATAATAACTCAATTCTATATAAAAAATTAAATCAAGTATAAATGACACAAATCAACCAACCATGGTAAGATAAAGAATAAAGTACAATAATGAAAGCAAATTTTGTGATAATTTCTTTTGCTGTTCAGAACATTTTGAGCTTAGTTTCAAAACAACAATAAACAAGTATTTCCAAGGGTATAAAGAAAAAGCAAAGTCCATGCACTGTTGTGGGAATATAAACTGGTACAGCCATAATGGAAATAGTATGGAGATACTATATGAAGACAAGAAAAACCACATGATTCACTTCTGGATATTTACCTGAAAAATAAAAAATCACTAATTTGAAGAGCTCTATGCACTCCTAAATTCATCGTAGCATTAACTTCAACAACCAATATGGAGAATACCTAAATTCCCATCAGTGGATGAATGGCTAAGGAAGATATGGCATATATATGTTAGAGAAGGTATATATAAACACAATGGAATACTACACAGCTATAAAAAAGTGATGATATTTTGCCCTTTGCAAAAACATGAATGGACCTAGAAGGTATTCTATTACATGAAATAAGTTAGAGAAAGACAAATACAGCATAATTTCACTCATATGTGAATGATAAAGAAATGGAAACAAAACAAAAACTAACTTGGTTTATAAAAACTAAATGGTGGTTACCAGAGGGGAAAAGGGGCAGGAGTGGGTAATTTGGGTAAAGGGTATCAATTTTATCGTGGTAGATAGAAAAAACTTTTAGTGGTGACCACAATGCATACTACGTTATACTTGTAAGTTGAATTTGAATACTTTATATCTGAAACCTATGCAATGCTTTAAATCAGTATTACTTCAAATGTAAACTAAAAATAAAAAGAGAAGTTGCTTAACTAAACTACAACAACCTATAGTTTTGAAAGTAACCCCAACATCTCAATAAGGAACAAGTCAAATTCTTGAAAAAGCAAGCAGCAAACAATAAAAAGAATCTGCAAGTACCGTCAAATCAAATATTCTCAAGTATCAAATAACACTTCAAAAGTACCATCAAATATCAGAAGCTGCAACTTGGGGAACAAAAAATGCACCTTTTAAAAAAAGGAACAGATTCGGCCAAATGTAGACTGAATATTTTCTACTTTTTAAATAGCTCAATACTTTTTCAAAATATTACAAAATAGGTAAATAGAAGTATCCTGTTCTTATTCAGTCTTACTGTGAAAATTATATATTCCTTACAGTAATGATTAATGACTTTAATTAGTTTTTGTGTGAATTAACATGATACTGATTTGATAATGTAATAATTCTAAATCTATGGTTTCATTAATTAGTCTGAGTATTGTGTCAGAAGTTTAAAAAGCACAAATCTGGAATAAAAATGAATTCACAATATGAGTGCCAGTGTTATATGGAAAGTATGACATACAGAGCTGAAATTAAAATAAAACTTGAGAACCAAAAGCTCTAGGGATAAATTCCAGGTCTGCCACTTACTAATTAGGTGATTAGGAAAAAGTTAACTAATCCTTTTGAGACTCACATTCCTTGTTAAAAAGTTGAATAATAAGCAGAATCACCTTGTGTCGTCCCTGCATCAATTAGATAATGTATGTCAAAACACCTAGTAATAGAGGACAATGCATCAATAATTCATGAATGAGAATCACTTCACATAAGCAGCTATTAGGTCCCTCTATAAATGCAAAGGATTTATAAATCAACGATAATGAATGTTAACTGATAACAAATAGGATAGGGACAAATTCCAAGAATCCCCTCTTAACAGCAGAATTTATTTATGCAGGACTTAGAACATGTTGGAGATCAAGACCATAAGCACCTTAGTATCAGTGATGAAGAGGTTTATTAACATCTTTAAAAATGAATGGTAAGGTGCACTCAGGTAGCTCAGGTGTTAAGTCTGTGGCTGTGGCAGTGCAGTTCATATAAAGCCAAAGGACCTGGCTTACAATGGGGTCCAGGAAGGAGCAACTAACTAAATGAAAATGCTCCCCCCTCACCCCCTGCACTCCTCCCCTTCCTCCTCCTCCTCCTCCACCTTCTCCTCTCTCTCTCTCTCTCTCTCTCTCTCTCTCTCTCTCTCTCTCTCTCTCTCTCTGTCTTTCATTCTTGCCTGCTCTTCACTCCTCTTAAAAAATCCAGTGGGGGAAAATCCAATGAAATTGAGAAAATAAATTGTTTACATATTCCTACATTATTATGGTAGCTGAGGTGTTCATTAGGGTTTAAGGGGCTTCATTCATTCCTTTCATAATTTTTATATAGGTATTAAGTCTTCAAAGATCTAACTAGTTTTAAAACTTGACTTGGATCAACATAATTAACGAGAAGTATGATTACCTGTGACATCTCTGAAAGTCAATCATAATCAACACCTGTAACTATTTTCTTGAACACTGTTAGTCGTTCCTATTTGGTTGCTCCTCATGAAGCTGCAGGAAAACCACAATGCTTTTCTCTGTGAAAATGTGACCCCCAATTTAAATGAGCCCTGTAATTTCTCATTTATCATACAGATTTTTTCCAATCCTGAACTCCTGACATAAACAGAGATCCAGTTATTGAACAGACTTCTTCCTTTCTCAATCCCAGTTCTCCCTCTTTTAGACAAGTCACAAATTTTTTCCTTGTTCCTAATTTCCATGTGATTTTTCATAAGTGATGTTACTGTTTGTACTGTTCTAAAAATGCTTTTTCTTTAATGCAAAATACTGTTTAGATTATACCACCTCCGTTTAGATTATCCCACCTCCATTCTGTGCAATGATTCATAGTATTCTAAAATACTTAATTAGTATTTATTTAACTATGCCCCTACTAATGCTTCAATACACTTGTATACCAGTAGTTCTTGAATGTACTCTAAGTGGACTTACTGGATCAAAAGAATGCACAACTTAAATTCTAGTAGGTACTGTCAAGTTGCAATTAGAGAGGCTACACCATTTTTAATGATGTTTTATGGAAATAATCTGCTAGATCAAACTTTTTGTTTTACTTTTTTTTAACCATCAGTTTCTGAAAGTTTTCCATTATATGATTCTAGATTTTTCAATTTCTAATTTTTCAATTAGATTTTTCTTTAAATATTTCAAAAATATTTTATTAGGCATATAAATGTTTAAGAGAACTATAACTTCCATGTCAATTAAACTCTTCAATTAACAATTCATAATATCAAATTTGTACATTTGAAATGAACATAATCTACCATGTTAATTCAAGTTACCTATTTACTATTTTTTCTTTGTTGTTTTATCCCTATTACTATTTACTTTAATTAGATAGTTTTGTACTATTTTAACCTAATCATATAAAATGTATGCATCTTATTTCCCTTCTTTATTTATATTTCTACTAGGGTCTACAATTAAATTGTTTCTGCAATCCTCCTTTCAAATTAGACAATTTGAGCATGTTTTTAACCTTTGTCCATTTTTCTCATCATTCCCAATATTGCTTGACAAATTATTAGGAAATTTAGCTACAAATTATTTTTAATCCACAATTATTTAGACTAAAGCATTTTTTTCATCTGTTCTTTTATGAATTCCTGCATTTTGAATTTCATTCATCTTTCAAGGTTCTTGCTCTCATCATCAAAATATACCATTTGTGAATAGCAAAATTTATGAGTCCTTCCTTGAAGTGGTTTATTTTCTTGCCTGCTTGAATCACATATTATTTAGGTACTGACTTATATATATACATAAGAATTCTCTATCTGCCTCTCATATTGATGAAGAAAAGTTCAATATCAATATTTTGTTCTGTAGACAATTATTATGTATAGAAATGTTTGGAGAGTATTTTATCACAGTTATGGAGGTTTGCCTTTTTTGTTTTTTTTCTGCTTGATACCGAAGAATACTTTTCTCTCTAAGGATTCTTGTCTCTGTTCATCACTGAAAATTATTCTTCAGTTGTTTAAGTATCGCTTCACCAACTCCCACTCCTACATCTTTATTCTGTTTTTTGTGACTCCCACTAGATACATGTTGAACTTCTTGACCTTTCTTTCACATCTTACAAATTTTCTTTTATTATATCTCTGTGGCATTTTGTACTATAGCTTGGGCATATTCCTCAGCTTTTCCATCTGAGACAGAGTTCTTTATATGTCCATTTTGCTATTTAACCCATCTGTTGTAGAGTTGCATTTTTAATTAAACAATAATACTTTTATTTTCCAGTATTACAAGTTGTTTTTATGTGTGTAATATTTTATCATATACCTCTGAGTATATTAATTATGTTTATTCTAAAGTCTTTATTTTAACTGCATGATTACATTTGATGCCTTCCTTTCATGGGATTGCTTTTTTCCTCTCGCAATAATTAGTTCTTTCTTGCTCTTTCTTAAGCTTTATACTTATTATTTATTACTTTTATATGACTTCCACAAACACTTAGCACAGTTGCCTCAGTACTCCTAAGAGAATCACAGAATATACTGCCAGGCAGGGAGTCCCAAGGGCTGGATTAGTGGATCTGTCTGTATTCAATTTTTTCTGAATTTTTCCAGATACCTGGAATGCTACCTTATATCTTGAACCCAAATATGTTTTCACAGAATAAAATGCTGAAATGGATTCCTGCTTGGAATAAATGAAAGTGGGATGAATTCAAATGCCTACATCTTTCTACCTGGAAAGCCCAAACAATGACCCTGTTCATTGTCTAAATGAGTTTGCCTTCTAGTCTTTGATGTTATCTCCAAAGACCAATTTTAGTACTTTTATCCTAACATGCATCTTTAATTGAAATTCATTTTTTATCTCTTTAGGAACATTAATAATTTGGGGCCATTAGATATACTCTTCCCATGAAATGAAAAATAAATAGGACTACAGAAAACTAAAAAGATTCTGCACAGTGAAAAAAATTATCAAAATGAAAAGACATCTGACTGAATAGAAGATATTTTCATATCATATATCAGTGAGATTAATATTCAAAATATGTAACAAACTCTTAAAAGTCAGTACCAAAATATAATGCAATAAAAAGCTGGCCAAAGGATCTAAACAGACATCATTCCAAAGAAAACAGAGAGATGGCCAACAAGTACATGAAAAATTGTTCATTATTATTTAGTATTAGAGTAATGCAAATCAAAATAACAATGATATATCACCTCACACCTATAAGAATGTCTGTTATCCAAAATACTAGAAACAACATGTGTTGGTGAGAATGTGGAGAAAAGGGAACACTTTTATAATGTTGGTGGGAATGTAAACTGCTTTCTTATGGAAAGCAGTATGGAGAGTCCTCAAAAACTGAAAATGCAAATTCCTTATGATCCTGTCACTCCACTTCTGAGTATTTATCCCCTAAACACAAAAACACAAATTCAAAGGAATATGTATACCCCCATGTTTATTGCAGCATTATTTAAATAGCCAGGAAGTGGAAACAACCTAACTATTCAAGAATAGATGACTAGATAAAGATGAGGGATATATATACAATGGAATATTATTTGACTATAAAAACATGAAATCCTGCTAATCACAACATGGACAGACCTACAGGGTGTTATCTATGTGAAATAAGTCAGATGGAGAAAGACAAACACATAGGATTTTACTCATATATGGTACATAAACATTAGACTATAAAACCAAATTAGTGGTTACCATAAGGAAGGGAATGGGTAAATCAGGTAAAGGGGATAAATTACATGGTAAATAATATAATTGGATTTTAGTGGTGATTTTATTGTAATATGTAATGTTGATATAATGATGTACATCTGAAAGTTATAAAATGTCATAGTGCAATGTCACATCAATGAAAAGATATTGATGATAAAAAAGTGAAAATGTCCTTCCCCTTCTAGTCTCTTATCATTATGATTCATCTACTTATTTAATATACCTTTACTACAATGAATTTGGATCAAGACTAGGAGATTACAATATGTTCTCAGATTGCTAATGCAATTCAATCCCTAGGTAAGAGTTACAAATTCCACATTTATAGGCACCTTGTTTATTCCCTGTGGTAACAAGATGATGCACTTGAAACTACACATTTTATGATTTGAATTGTAAAATAATAAGGGCAATTAGAGTATACTTTATGGACAATCAAAACTAATGAAGGTATTGTTTTTAAAAATACATCTTAAAAAAGAGTTGGCAGATGCTTAAGCACCCCACATCCCCACAGACACAATGAAACTATACACTTTTAACAATAATGACAATTGGAAAAGAACAGGGACTAGCAACTCCATAAAGAGAAGGGAGGACACACATCTTCATAAATGGTAGCATAAGTGGATCTCAGCGTGAATGCTGTCCAGTACTGAAACTCTTGGATCTGTAGGAGGAGACCAATGACATGGACATTCTTAGCATGGATGAAGAGATTGCTACTTCAGCAGGTTCCCCTACAACTGGGAACTGATCAGAAGCGATACAGCGTGGTGTGAAAATATAGAGGGGCTTTACTTTGCAGAAATATAGGACTCTGGGGAGCAAAAAATCACAGGACAGAACATGGAGAACCAATAAAGTACACACAGGCCTAACTGCCAGACTTTCATTGCTGAGCCAAAATTTTCAGTGTGGGGAATAACAAAGAATGATAACCTCCGTATGAACGAAGATACTGCTGGGCATTCTCTTCTGGGAACTCTTGTCTGTGTGAGGTAGTCAATGAAAGCCACCATTTTCACTCCCCGAGAGTGAAACACCTCACCCCTCTACCATTCACACACTGCTGATGCCGGACAGTTTGTGATGGCAGTTACAGTTCTACTGGGGCAACAATCACCTACCCAGGATGGGGACAGGCAGTAAGGTCTGAAATCCCAGTACGGATAGCTGAGTGATTTCCTGCAAAGAAGGTTCCGCCTGGAACTACTTCTAAATAGACTTACATATATGCCTGCTACTTGCAAGAACGCCTAACCCTGGGTTCCAGGGCTTATTGTATGCTGATTCCAGATGGTGATGCTGCCCAACTAGAGGATTGAGAGACTTTCTCAGGGGGAGGCTGCTTTTCTGTGACCTTCTCCCAAGGATTCCAGGAGACACTTAACTCCTTCTCACCAGTGATCTCTGTTGGGATTATAGCCAGCCTATGGCCTGGTCCCACACCCCTTGGATATCTTTGCTTATGCTTTGTTATTCATGCCTATGACTCTGGGGGAAAGCTCTTCATTCTCTGTTCCAATTCCAAACCTGAGGCTAGACTCAATACATAGTTCTGAAAACTCTGACTGGCATAGAGATGACACAACAGAAAACCCAGCCTTCCAGAGCATCCCCCAAGGTCTATGCTATCAATATGCTATCCTAACACAAGGCTATAATATCAGGGCAGGGAATGAAAATCATTTAGGCTAGCCCATAGGTATAAAGACAAAGCACAAAACAGGAATGAAGATGTAGAGAACTACAGGTGAATTTAAGGACCAAAACAAAATCTCAGGAGAACATCTGAATGCAACAGAATTTAGTAAACTACCTAAAGAACATTTTAAAGCAACAGTTTTAATGATTTTCACTGAAATCAGAACAATGGAAAACCCACAAAGATATAGAAAATATGAGACAATTCCAAACAATTCATAGAACTAAGGAACACAAGAGTGGGACTCAAGGGTAGACTGGAAATAGATTCAAAACAAATCACTGTGCTAGAAGATAGGACATGGAACATAACCAAGTAGAACAACAAAAAGGAAAAAAGAAAAGAAAAGAAGACAGTATATAAGACTTACAGGATATCATCAAGAGGAACAACATTTGTATCACAGGTATCCCCAAAGGAGAAGAGAGAACAAAAGGGGTGGAAAACTGATAGAAGAAATATAGCTGAGAATTTCCCTAACCTGAAGAAGGAAACAGACATCCAGGTCTAGGACACCCAAAGAGATCCAAACATAAGAAACTGTAAGAGATATATTCAAAGACACATTGCAACTTAAAAGACAAAAAAAGAAGAGAGAATCTTGAACACAGCTAAAGAAAAAAGTGTTACATTCAAGACAACCCATAGAGACTGCAGATATCTCAGCAGAAACTTTATGGTCCAGTAGGGAATGCTATGCGGTACTCAAAATACTGAAATAAAAGGATTTCCAACCAAGAATAGTCTACCCTGATAGGTTATCACTTAGATTTAAGACTACTGGATGATCTCACTCACATGTGGAATATAAAAAAAATAAAGCAAATGAACATACAAAACAATAACCAAGCCTTGGACATTGACAAAAGAATTGAGGTTAAGATAAGGAAAGAGAGTGGGGGTCAAATGGACAGTGGTGAAGGACTACTGGAAATTTAATGGTGATGTAGAATGTCATCCTATATTTAATGATGTAATCTATACATCTAAACTCATTTTGTAAATAAGTTAGGTTTTTTTTTTTTAAAGAGATGATTTTAAAATGCAAAGTGTAACAGACGAAAACTATGAAAAAGAAGGTATGATGCTTCTTTCCTCATCTTATGTCTCGAACAGGAATGGAAGGGTTCCAGAAAAGATTTTGAATTATGCCTTGGACTATCAGGAATATTGGGAAAAGGAAGAGTAGGAGGGATATAATTCCCAGTCATAGCAGACACAATGGATTGATAGAAAAGAAACAAACTTGGATAAAAGCAAGCAAATTAGGAAACGAGAGAAGAAAAAGTGAAATGTTATATAGATTTATGTGAGGTATAACACTACAAGGATTAAAAAAATCGCACATAGGAATAGAGAAGGTAGACTTCTGGTCCAGATGACAACCTGGTAGGAACATGACTCAGGATTCTGCCCAGGGTGGAGTGGGTGGAACAGCAGGAAGAACTAGCCCTCCCAGAAATTGTGAAAGCAAGGGAGAGCCCACACAATAGGATCGGGACACAGAGCTGGGGGAAAAGTCCTAGGCACAAGGCAAAAGGAGGATCAGTGCCCTGGAGGTTTGAATAGAAGATCCAGTGAGCAATTTATTCTGGGCACCCCAAAATAAGAAGACAGGGGAATCACCCACCCACACTGATTCCCAACATATTGACCCAGAACTACAGGATCCACCCACAGGAGGTCCTGGCCTCAGGCTTAAAGGAAAAGTGAGACTTCCAGAAGGAGAAACTGTCAAAGCTACCCACTAGTGTCACATAGTTTCACCTAGGTGAAACTGCAGTCTGATTGCCTATTGCAGGGAAACAGCAAGGTTGTCATTGCAATTGGGAGCTTGGACATGGAGCAGGAGGCTTTGCATCCCCACACACAATCAAACCCCATAAACTCGAATTCTGGGCAGCAAAACAGGGCCCACATAAGAACTTCAACCAGTGGAAATGCCACAAAACTCAAGAAATTGCAGTGTTGAAAGATCCAGACTTACTTGATGCAAGTTGATACCTACATAAAGCTGTCACTGCAGGGAAACCTAACACACAGAAACA
The DNA here is from genome assembly GCA_004363575.1 of Solenodon paradoxus. NCBI lineage: Eukaryota > Metazoa > Chordata > Mammalia > Eulipotyphla > Solenodontidae > Solenodon > Solenodon paradoxus. The sequence goes on along the minus strand of RJWH01011185.1, from coordinate 2,163 downwards.
AACAGAATGCTAAAGACAGCAAAGACACAGATAAATATATGTGAATAATGAATCCAGTCAAAAACCCAAGGCAAAGTTTGAATACAACATACATATGCAAACTACCTGAGGATGAATTAAGGGCAACGGTGATAAACATACTCATGGAAATCAAGAAAAAAATAGAGGGAGATACAAAGAACAACAAAGAAGAGAGAGAAGAAATGAAACAGCTCAAAACGGATGTCAAAGAAATAAAGAACACAGCAGCTGACCTAAAGAATTCAGTAGAGGGACTTAAGAATAGGATGGATGAAGCTCCCAACAGAATCAGTGAGCTAGAAGGTAGGGCAGAGGAGAACACTCAAGCAAACCCGCAAAGAGATAAAATAATGCAAAGAAATGAACACAGCATTCCAGACCTATGTGATAAGGCAAAAGAAACAACATTCACATTATAGGGGTCCCAAAAGGAGAAGAGAGAGAACGGGGAGAATAAATTGTATTTGAAGAAATTATAACGGAAAAGTTGCCTAGCCTGAAGAATGAAGCAAGTCTCCATACAAAGTAAGCTCAAAGAGTCTCTAATAAAAGAAACCAAAGTAGACCTACACCTAGACATGTTGTCATTAAAATGTCAAATAAGAGTTAAAAAAGGAATCTTAAAAGCATCAAGAGAAAAACAAGTCACATACAAAGGAGTCCTCATAAGATTGTCAGAGAATTTCACAGCTGAAACTCTAGAGACCAGGAGGGAATGGCATGATATGTTCAAAAGACTGAAAAGAAAGGATTTTCAACCTAGGATACTATATAATGTGAGAATACCCTTCAGAACTGAAGAAATGAAAAAAAAAACTTTTTAAATAAGCAAAAGTTAAAGGTATTTATCCCACAAAACCAGCTCTACAAAAATGTCAAAAGATACTATATAAATGTTAAAAAAAAAAAAAGGTCACTTAGAAACAGAGATAGCAAATAAAAAGTGGGGAGAAAGAGAAGAGAACAAAAATGTGGATGGTTATAATTAGTGCAAGACTAATCTGCTTTCAAATAAAAATAGGGAATAAACTTAGAATTCTTCATGCTAACCACAGGGAAACCTCAAAATACATCTCCAGGGAAAAAGCAAAGAAGAAAGCAAAAACGGAAACCAATCAAAACACAACCTCCTCCAACTACCTAAGCAGAGAAAGAGAAGAACAAAGACACTGTCTGGACCAACACACAGAAGACTAATTACAAAATGTCATTAAACAGCTACATATCAACAATCATCCTAAATGTTAACGGACTGAACTCAACAGTAAAATGATACAAAGTGGCTTTCTGTATTAAAGGGCATAACCCAACCTTCTGCTGCACTCAGGAAACTCACGTTTTTTCAAAAGATAAATTAAGACTCACAGTCAATGGTTGGGAAGACAACCCTACAGTTAAATGACAACCACAAAAATGTAGTAACCACCATACTTATAACTGATAAAACAGACATCCAACTAAAAAACACAAGAAAAGGCAGAGATGGACATTATATAATAATTAGAGGGTCAATCCAGCAAGAAAACATAAATATATAAATACACCAAATTAAGGACCATCAGAATATATAAGCAAGTATATATCTGATGTCGACAGCAACACAATAATAATAGGAGACTTCAACACCCCACTTACAACAATGGACAGATCAAGCAGTTAGAAAATTAACAGGCAAACAGCAGCTTTAAATAACCATTTGGAACAATTAGGTCTAATAGACATATACTTAACAATTCATTCAATGACTATAGATTTCACTTTCTTCTCAAGTGCTCATGGAACATTCTCAATGATAGATCACATGTAGGAATACAAAACATGTCTGAAAATTTACAAAGACTGAAATCATACCAAGTAATATCTCTGAATACAGCGGCTTAAAACTAGAAATCAACTACAAAAAGAAAGCTGGAAGACCCCAAGTCTATTGGAGACTATCCAAAATGCTTCTGAATGACACTTGGGTAAACGAGAAATTGAAAAAAATACTTAGAGACAAATGAAAGTGAAGACATGAGCTACCACAATTTATGAGAAAAAGCAAAAGCAGTACTAAGAGGGAAGTTCATTGCAACCTAGGCCTACCTCAAGAAACAAGGAAAATCACAAATAAAACAATTTAACCCTACATTTAAAATAACT
>RJWH01011184.1:0-13345 GCA_004363575.1 Solenodon paradoxus | reverse complement strand
TAACTGTGAGGTGATGATGCTAATGAAACTTAACGTGACCATTTCTCAGTATGCACACACGTCACATCACTATGCTGGAAACCTTTGGGGGCTACATTACATATGTCAACGATATCTCAGTAAAACTGGAGAGATAACTCTAAGTTTCGATGTTTTCTTCCCTAATGGAATCTCTTGCTCACCACCCCTCCCCACGCCCCCCACACACTTTGGAGACCACTGAGTTAAGACATTCACTTACACAGCACTTATTTTCACAGTGGTAGGCGCACAAGGGTGGCTCTGAACGGTCCCCACCTTACATTTGTTTCATGCTCTTTTACATCCAAATTGGCACTTTCACACCTGGCTTAGAGACGAGTGATAAAACATCTGTGTTCTTTGTCTTTCCTTTTTTCTCTTGATTGATGTTGTAGGTTTAATGCTAGATGTTCTCTTAGCTTTACCTGCATGAGATACCTGATATTTTCTCCTCTACCATCCCACCTTCGAGAGGAAGGTTTACCACCAGTTCCAGACCCACCATCAGGGGTGCCCAGAATTTGGCTATGCTTGTGCCAAAGAGAAGAGACCCCTGTTCTCACTTCTGTTGCAGTAATTAGGAGTCTTTTTGCTGTAAAGCAGTCCCAACTGCCTCTGGCTTGAGCAAAAAAAGAGAATTTGTTAGTCTTCATTACTAAAGCGTTCAAAAGTTTGGCTCCAACCAGGAGATCAAATGATGTCAGCAAGACTTGATAGCTTTTCTACCGCATTTCTCAGCTTGATTTTCCTCTCTCTTTTTTTTTTTTTTGGCGGTGTCTCTGTATGTGATGGTTCCCAGAAACTCTAGGCTTATTTTATCTTCAGAGCCAACAGTTTCAGAAGAATTAACTTGTTCTCACCATTCCAACAACAGTTCAGGGACTGAGTTTCAATGGACAGCCCTTCCTGGACCCTGTGTTGTGATCAGGTAAGTGACATGTTTGAACAGCTGGGAGCTGGGACTGAAGCATCAGCACATGCTGTATGGAAGAGTCAGGGGAAGGGGGTCCCCACAGAAGAGGGAGGAGGCAGCCCCCAACCACACACCTCCCACACCTGTGAATGAGGACTTACCTTGACAGACCACCAACCACAAGGTTGGAACGACATCAGCCCTTTGCTTGGAAGCAACGTTCACCTTGCAATTGCAAATTGTGATGATAACTACTCGGAATTATGTCACATTTCACTGACTGGGGACACGGTCCCCAGCAAGAATGCCCTCAATGAAGATAACAGCTACATTTCAGGAGTCTCCAGGCCACTACATTCTGACCAACAGGCTACCATTTGGGAGCTCCCAGTTACCCCTCATGTCCAGTAATTTGATAAAAACAAGTCAGGAAAATGTGATACCTGTGAGTATAATTTATCATAAAGGGTATAAATAAAGACCATCCAAATGAAGTTAGATAAAATGAGGTCTGGAAAAGTCCCCAACATGATGCTTCCTTATCCTTAAGACGTGTCAGCCTCTGGTACATCAATGTTTGATGACCAGCCAGGGGTGCTCACTGGAGCTCCGGGCACTCAGAGTTTTTAAGAGTCTCATTATAAAGGCATGACTGATGAAGTCACTGACCCCATGACTGAGTTTGGTCCCCAGTCCCCTGTCCCTTTCGACCCTCAGGACAGACAGATATCTCATGATTCAAAGGCCCCAAGCCTCTAATTGTGTTCTTGGTCTTTCGGGCATGGCTAAACCTACTGAGAGGACCACTGTGGGCCACCTCATTTGCATAGACTGAACTGTGTCTAAGGGACCATCATGGATAACGCAGCTACTCCTCTCATTTGGGAACTTCCAGGGGCTCTCTCCCGGCAGCGGGGATAAAGACCATGCAGTTTATCAAGCAGCATTCTTCTATGCTGGATCCCAACTTCTTCCCAGGCCTGGAGATTAGCCACTGTCCACCGTTCTCCTCTAAAGTTACCATTTCTAGCCCTGACATCCACTTCCAACTGAGACTTTCAGTGTCTTCCTCCCAGAGTCTCATCAGAGGTCTCTTTTGGGGTCTCCTCCTGAACCCTAGGACTTCCTATTCCCAGCATTACTCTTTCTCCCAAAGCTGTGGCCTTGGAAAAGTCTACCTTTTTGTGTCTCAGTTTCTTCATTGACAAAATATGGGCTGTGAATGGATTTTGACTCAGCTAAGATGGCGTTTAGCCAGGACACTTTCTCTTATCTTCTGTGGCTACTAGCATCTGCATCGTTTTCCCTTTGCTGAGAAGCTTGCACATTATAAAAGGAATCTTCCTCCGATTAAAAAAATTGAAAACACCTTTCTCGCAGCTTGAATGTGATCATATGACCTAAGCATTGCCAGTCAGACCCTTATGTTCCCAGGGACAGCTATGTGAAGGTTTGGAGTTAAATTAGCCAGAATCACATTTTATGACTTGTGTCTAAAACCACTGAGTAATGCACCTCCTTTGACATGCTAGGCTGAGAATCTGGCTTTCTGTGTGCTTCATATGCTTAACTTTCTCTGTTGCCACCACTATTATTATCACATCTAATGTGTACGGAGTTACTATTACGAGTAAGATGATTTATAATAGTGTCTCATCAATTTCTTAGTAATATACTCATTTTGCAGTTGAGATAAGTGTACATGAAGATACTTCCCAAGGTCATACATAATTAGGATGTGAACATTCTCAGTTTGACACCAGAAACTCTCTCTTAACCATCATGCTGTAGGACCACTCTTTAACCTTTCTGTACAGTCTTGAAGGATAGCGTCTAGTATCTCTATTCTTATACCTCAGAATGTATCTCTCATGGCCTCAGAAGTGGTAGGTAATTAATGAATACTTGAGCCCAAGTAGATGACAAGGTCACATTTGGTTCAAACACTCCATTAATTTATTGGTTACCCACCCATCTCCCACCTGCAGCACACCCCTCACTCCACTCGCTTGACTCTCTTCTCCTAGTTTCTCCCTCTAGGATTTGTTTGCTAATAAGTAAGAGCCAGTCTCCACATCCACACATCTGTTCCTTAAATACCTTCTTCTTCACATCAGCGTTTTAAGTTTGAAAATTTGCCTCCATCGACAGTTTTTCTTTTTCACCTCTGTTCCTAAATTTTTGAGACTTTAGGAATGAAGATTTTTTTTTTTTTTTGCTTCAAGGAAGCACTGATACTGTGTCATGTCCTCCAACCTCCAGTTCTTTGGTGAGTGAGAAGAGTGTCATGTCTTCAGAAAGGTTTTTGGTTATTAACCGTATTTGACCATTGTTATTTCATCATTTGGAAGGCACATGGTTGCTTTTTGGGGGGTGGAATCCCAAATGACGAATTTGGCTTCTCTTTGACTGGATGAAACCTGGCTTAAAATCACCAAAGACTTTCTCTGACATTTGTGGCGGAGGGGTTGGCACTGAAATGACTACTAACAGCAGGTGTTGGCTAAGGGAGAAGAATGCTCCTATCCCTGGTGCTTGTGGCTGAGTGCTTTCAGCTGCAAGGAACCGGAGCCCAGACCAAGGTGCTTCCCTCAGTGCTGCCCTCTCCTGTCAGCAAGATGCCTATACAGTTCTGAGCAGATAACCTCCAGGGGAGGAAGGACTCTGAAAGAATTCTCAGGACTTTTTTGCACCTCTTTGGCAAAAGTGGGTCACATGACTGTTTATTCATCAATCTTGGCATGGGGGATAGGATAATCAGTATGCATTAGACGACTAAGGAGTTATCCTGAGTCACATCAGATGTCTATTGAGGAAGGAGGGATTGACATCTCTACAAAATTGGCTTCCCTAGCAAAGCAAGAATGGGAGATGGCTGTTGGGGAGCAATAAGAGTATTGAATATAATCTATAAGGGCAGGTGGGAGAGACTTTCATAAGAATATAGAAAATGAAATGGGAAAAAAATGGATGGGCACCATTTATTGGCTTAAGTCAACAGACAACAGAGCCTAATTCTTTGCTGTTTAAGAGAAACCTTGTTATAATCTTTGAAAGTAGGTTTTTTCCCCCACTTTTAAAAGGTCTGAGGTAAAAAAAAAAAGTCTGAGGTAAATAAAATGCCTCAGCTTCAGTTTTACCAACTAGGGTATCATGATGGAAGCTTTGATACTTTGTTTCAGGACCCTGACCTGCGAGTTTATTTCTAGTAGCATCAGCCCCAGCTTTGTTAGGGTGGGCAGTCTTGCATATCTGCCAGCTTCATGGATATTCCTGTTTCTCAGAAGGCAGTGAGGAATCCAAGGAATTCTGATGAGGCCCACTCTGATGATGGCTCCTTATGAATTCTCTCCCAATGATCCATTCATCCTTTCCCCCTCCCTCCCATCTTTCCCTTCCTTCCCCTTCCTCCCTTCCTTCCTCCTTCCCTTCCTTCCTTCTAACCATCCATCATGTATCTGTCTCAGTCATCTCTCCATCCAGTTGATGCCAGGAGCTCTCTGATATGTGTTGGGGACATGTTGATGAAGCATATTCAGACCTTTCCCTCATAGATCAGAGTCTAGTTGGTACATAGACAATAAACAAGTCAAAAAGAACAATCTTGGGAGCTCTTTTGAGACTAGAACTGAAAGGCCTTTGTCTCTCGCATGCGCATCAGTGTGACTCCTGTCCTCGGCCTCCCAGACCAGTGTGCAGAGGAAGCTTGTGGGCCTGAAAGCCAAGGGCAACTCTCAAGTAACTGGGCGCAGTATGTCTTTGCAATTCGGGCAAGATGTGCACAATCTCAGAGGATTACTTAAAAGACCACATGGCATTAATGGATGTGAATGTCCTTTGAAAGATGTAAGAAATGTTATAATTGAGTATTGCTAAAGCATTGTATCTGACCTCACCAAAAGACAGCCAGTTCGAATCCCAAGACCACAGCCCTTAAAGGAGTAGAGGGGCAGTAGAATGTGCTTGAAATGAGAAGACCAGCATTTGAATTCTGTATCTATTTCTTGAAAATCAATGACTTGGGCAGTTAGTCTACCCTGCTGAGCCTCAATTTTTTCATCTGTCATCTGGGAATCAGCACCACCATGCAGGGTGATTATAAGGATTTAACCAGTGAAAGCATATAACTTAATGGCATAGTGCCTGGTGGAAGGTACTCAGAAAAGTTCCACTTTTATTAAGTTTTCATTCTATATTACCTGCATATGACGTCCTTCGCTACCTCTAGGACCCAAAACAGGAGAGAAGGACAGCAGACTTAGCCTTGTGGAGTGAGGCTCAGGGGCTGCAATGAGTGGGATTGGATAAGGAGGGAAGTGACGTGAGGGTCGTTTTCAAGTTAGATGAGCCTTTCACCCACTGTCATTCTTATAATTGGCTGTAGCTTTGGCTTCGGGTCCCCCCTGATCTGGGATCCATGAAAAGAAATTCCAAGTAGGATGTGCCCTGGTGGAGCAGTGGTTAGGTCAGTTGCCTCTGAAGGAGCACAGGCCATATACCCCTGGCTTCGAGTCCAGAGTCCCGAAGGAAACCAGGGTGAACAACTAAATAACAATAAAATAAAATGTTTCTTCCTCCTCTCTCTTCCTGCCTGCCTGCTCACCTTCATTTCTACCTGCACCTTTCCTTTAAAAAAAAAAAAAAAAGAAGTGTTAAGTGGTGACCAGTGTCCAGCTGTTGATTTCAACACACTAATTAAAACTTTAGCCACTTTCCTCCTTCATATAAAGTAGGAAGATAGAAAGCAAAACCACCACCACCAAACATTAGTGCAGATGTGTGTAAAGCAGCCTCACTGTTTCTGCTGAAATGAAGAAGGGGCATCTGTCTAAATTATGTAGCTTTGGGCAAGTTTCTCAACTTGCCTGCACCCCAGTTTCCTCCATTATGAAACCCTGATTAATACCTGCCCTGTTGAGCAGGGGTTGAGATCAACTACACTGAACATACACAGCCCTGGCATGAAGCATGCACACTGTGAATGCTTCTTGGGAATGTATTTACGTGTGGAAACTTTTGGACTCACATATGTGCAGAGAGTTCCGGAAGAAGCATCAGCTAGCAGACCCAGGAAGACTGAGGAGAGTGGGGTCTGAGAGAAAATAAATACTATTTTTAGTATGACTTTTTGCACAGTTAAGATTTTAAACTCTCTGCATACATTCCTTTTCCACAAAATGATGAAAACTATCATAGTGTGACATGAATTTTGTCTACATATTCACATCTTTTTCCCCATCAGCTCTCCTTGTCTCAATTTTTGGGGCACACTCGAAAATTCCTTTCTCTCCTTAGGTTCACATTCTCATAGGGGTCAGCAAGCAGTGGTCCCCCTGCCCCTAATGTAGTCTGTAATCTATTTTTGTAGGACCTCCAAGAATAGTTTTTACATTTTTAAAGGGCTATGTACATATAAAAAATGCAACAGATATTTTACTATGTTTGTACAGAAAAAGCTTCTTTGGGGACACATGTAGACTTACAAGTTCTCGTGATAATCACTCCACGGGCTGGTCAGAGCAGTGGGACAGCGTCAACGGGCACAGGTTTAGAACGTATGTGTGTAAGTACATAATAGATGCTCAATTATAACGCTGATGAAGCCGCTCACAGCAAAAATATTTCTCGCCTGCGACTCTTCTGAGCCTAGGAGCTGGGAGGTGGTACACTGGCTCCCCCTAATCTCCAGTCGATTTTAGTAGTAAAAGCGTGTCCCTTGCTTGAGGAAATACTGCTTCTCTCTCTTAACTGGCCTTTTTTTCACAGGAGAGCACGGCGGGCACGCAATACCAACTCTGCCCACTAGATGGCGCCATAGCTCTGAGCTAGAGGCTCAGAAAGTCGCCGGCAGGAGGGAGGAGTAAGTCTTGGGATTTGAGCATCTCCCCTGCCTGGGACAGAGGGACCTGGTTCTGGATTTGACTTGCCCTTTTTTTCTGCCACGCTCATGTGACTGTTGGTAAATGACCTTAAGTTTGGGTATTCTTCCATCAGAAATGGGGATTCCAGCAATGCCCACCTCAGTGGAAGGCCGTCTTATTTGTAAACTGTGGAAATGCCCTTAGAGCCGTTCCTTGGGCCAGATTCCCCCAAAGCAAGACACGTTCCCCGACCTTCTCCTCTCCTACAGAAAGGGCGGGGGCAGTGGACTTCAGAGTCAGCTGGAGTGTCCGCCCCTCTTGGAAGCTCGGTTTTGTCATCTCTGAAACTGGTGGACCCTGCCTTGCAGCATCTTGGCAGGGAAATGACAGAGGTCAGGCAGGTTGCAGGTTGTCTGGGACAAAGTGGTCCCCTGGTCGGAGCTAGATTGCGAGTGGGCTTCTGGGGGCTATTGTGATTCTGTCCTCCAGGCCCGCCCCGCCCCTCCCCTCCCCTCCCCTCCCCTGCCCCCTCTTCCAGCTGCTCCTTCCACTTCCTGCTGCTCCATCATGGCCTGGAGGATACACCTAACACGTTTCTCTTCTGAGTTTTGGATCCTCTGCTCAGCGGTCTGCAGGTGTCTCCCACCCAGTAAGCTCAGAACTGCTTGCCGCCTTCTGAATGCCCTTCGTCTTCTCCAGGCATGTTAACGGCACCGCCCTCCACCCAGATATCCAAGTTGGAGAAGCAGACATGATCCCTGACTCCTGCCTTCTGCCCACTGTTGACCCTCCACCCCGCCTTCTGCTGGGTCCACCTCTCAGATGGCCTTTCCTTGTCTCCCCACCACCACTGTCATCGTGGTGTCCCCGTCCCATCCCCTGCCAAGGCCTTGCTCCAGGCCTAGCACTCACCCAGTAACCTTGTTTTTTTTTTCTGAATTGAAATTATTCCTTTGCTCAAAATCCCTCCATGATCCCTAGTGCTAGTAAATTGACCTAGAAAGCATTAAAATATCTGGTGTCAGCGTGCCCTGGTGGCTCAGGGTTAAGCCTGCAGCTCTGGCGCAGTCCACATATATCCCAGGGACCAGGTTTGCCCCCCAGGGCTCGGGGAGCAACCGAAATGAACACCTGAATAAAAATTACTCTTCCCTCTCTCCCTGTCTTCCTTCCTGCTTGCCTGCTTGCTTTCCTTCTTGTTAAAAAAAAACATCTGGCTTCTACCTGCCTTCCCCGCCTCCCTCCTCCCTTTCTCTGCCTGGCACTGCCACCCTGATCTTAGATCCAACTAGACGCACATGATTTCAGTTCCTAAATGACATCACCTTTCTCTCTGCCTCTAGGCCTTTGCATATGCTCCTCTCTCTACCTTTACCATTTTCCCCTCCCTCCTTCCCCACTGTCCTTCTCCCCCATCCCTGGCTCTAACTCCTCCTAGGGAACCAAAACCCTTTCCAGAAAGCCTTTCCTGACATCCCAAGCAGGAGCTGGTGACACTCCGCTGGGCTGTTCTTGTACTTGCTTTAATTTGGCATTGTTGCGCTATTCTCTCGTGTAATTAAATGTCAGCGGTGATGGCCACCTGGCATTTGAGAGACAGGTGAGAGATGTCTCAGTTTGACAGCGTCCCTATCTTCCACCCAGTGGGAGGCCAGATGTGCATTCAAGATTTCTGTAAATCTGGAGACCTCATGTCACAGTGGTCTCTCACTTCCCGGCTCCTCCCACACTCTGGTGTGCACACACCCCAGGGAGATGGTTCCAGACCGCTGCAATGAAGCGAATACGGCAGTAGATTGAGCTGCTACCCAGGTGTGGTTTCCCAGCACCTATAAAAGTTGTGTTCACACCGGACTATACGCTATGAAGTGTGCACCAGCATTATGTCTGAAAAAGGGACCCACCTTTATTAAAAAATACTTCACTGCCAAACAATACTAAGCATCTTCTGAGTCTCCTGTGGGACCTAATCTCTTTGCCGGTGAAGGGTCTTGGACAAAAGTATCTGTGAAGTTTAAGCAAATGAGGCACAGTAAAATGAGGTCTCCCTGTGCTCAGTTCTGAGTTGCTTATGCTCTTTCTTTGTCCCTAAGAAGACCCAGAGGTCAAACAGAGCCTTTTTTCCCTTGTTTCCACTGTCACTCACATGGGCGCCTGGCCAAGCACTGGCTTGGTTGGCTTCATCCTGAGAGCCCCTCGCTCCAGCTCCATCCCAGGAACTGACTCTGACAGACTTTCTCACAGCTCCCTGCTCATTCTCATGCTGCAACTTGCCTTTTCCTTCTTCCTCTCTACTTTCTAGGTCCTCTTTTCTTCTCTGCCCTGCCCCCATCAAATTCCTATTCAGTGCAGAGAAGCTTCTGGTCTGTGGACTTTGCAGAGTTCTTAGAGGCTGTATCTCACCTTTCTACCCCACGGGCTTGTCAAGGCATCATGCTAAATAGAGTCTCCACGTGTGGAACATGTGATGCTGTGGCATCCCTCGGCCCACCCGTCAGATTTTGTTGACTTATTTGCCCTTGAGAGCAGGGATCATGTCTGCTTTGGTCCCGGCTGGATCACTGGAATCTAGAACCTGGCTGATACATATTGAGCTCTCAGTCAATAGTCACTGAATGAATGAAGGGATGACTGAAGAGGTGAATGGATGAATGAGATGTTGCTTCACCCAAAAAATAGTTCCAACTCAATACTCTTCCCACTCTTCTGAATTATCAGAAAGGGATATTGAGGCCCAGCCTATGTGAGAGTGTTGTGATCATCTGGACATAACAGCAAATTGAATCCAGTTGTTTAATTGCTAATTCAACTTGGTAAGGGAATTAAAATGATTACAGGTCTATAAATTAGTGAGAATATAGGTAAACATAAGACTAAAATATGAAGAGAAGTTAAATGAGCCCACATACATTTCGAGGTGATGGGAAGTTAAGTTTCCTTGTATAAACAAGAGCACCAGAAAATATATGAGGACTCCTAAGGCAGAGGTTTTCTTGCATACCATTTGCCTTATTGGGGAATGCCCCATCCATCCATCCATCATCCAGCTACCACCATCCATCTGTCCACCATCATCCATCCATCCATCCACTACCATCCATCCATCCATTCATCCATCCATCCATCCATCCATCTATCATCCATCTGTCCATCCACCATCATCCATCCATCCATCCATCCACCATCATCATTCCATTATCCAGCCAGTCATCCATTCATCCATCCATCCATCCATCCATCCATCCATCCATCATCCATCCACCATCATCCATCTATCTGTCTACCCTCATCCATCCATCCATTCACCATCATCTATCCATTATCCAGCCATCCATTCATCCTCCATCCATCCATCCATCCATCATCCATATGTCCACCATCATCCATATGTCCACCATCATCCATCCATCTATGCATCCATCCATCCACCCATCCTCCATCCATCATCCATCCTTCCATCCATGATGGTATTTATGAAATTAAGAAATATACTTTAGCTCCAATAATGTAAAATGGGGATTATATCAGTACTTAGGTAACCAGGGTATCGGGAGATTTAAACTGTATTATTAGGCAATAATGCCACCTGGCACTGGTTGCTAGGTTGTATAACAAAATTTAAATAGTAGCTGCTGTTGCTTTTAGCTTCTGATGCTATGTTAAAACTCCACAGCTCCAATGTTTTACCAGCTGAACATCAAACCTTCAACACAATTTTATTATCCAGAATTTGAGGCAGAGGAAGAGGGCAAAAATAGGGTACAGGAGCAGGTAGAGTCAAGCTGGACCAATGAGGAATAGAGTACTTGGAGGCTGAGACTGGGGTGTGATCTTGAAGGGACTTTCCACCTGCAAGCACCTCCCTCTAGAGTGTTGCCAGAAGTCAGCCTCCAGATCACAGTGAGTGTCCACAGGAGTGAGTCAGGAAGCAGGAATACAGCCTCCTCCATCGGGACAGCTGATCAATCCAAGCCTGGACTATACCTGGGCGCTGTAGGACTGGATGGGGATGTTGATCCGGTTCTGTAGCCAGTTGATATAGTCCTCTTGAGGCATATGGATGATGTGTTCTCGGACAAACTGGGGGGCAGATTTAGTGGCAGCCTCAGATTTGGTCTGAAGCTAGACTGCACATCCCCCACCCCAGCAAAATCCTGAAGACGGGTGATGGGGACTGGAGACAGGTGGACTTGGGCACCACACACCTGTCAGGTATTCCTAACCTGCCGAGCACCAGTCTCTGAGGAGAAGGACCCCTTTCTCACTTCCTGCTAAGCAGGCTAATTTAAGCCCATTCTTTTCACTTTTGACTACCTGAGCCCTGTCGGGGAGAAAGGGGAAACTGCAGTCTGCACTGTTCTTTCTTTTCTACTCCTTAAGCTCTTTCAAAAAAAGTCGTTTTTTTCCTTAAACGTCTTTTTGCTTTGTAGAATCCTGTGAGAATTGATGACTACTATGGGCTTGCTTCCAGGAAAGAGCTAAGACACAAAATGTCGCATTTCCTAAAAATTCGACATGGAAACCACCTCCCACGTCCAGGCCCATCAGAAGGTCTGTGATGGTCTCAGTGAGAGCAGAGCGGACTGCATTTTACAAGTCAAGGGACCAAACTCAGCCCAGAAAATGGGGCACCCCTCTTACCCAGGCCAGAGGCCAGCTCTTCCATGCCCCCTATAACTGGGAAGTGAAACGTGGTTCCCTCAAGTACATGCGTGGGCAGCTGCCCTGAGTTAATTTTAGACTAGCCTGGCAAAGTGTTTCCCCAAAGAGCTTCACGGGATGTGGGTGGTGGAATCCGTATGAATTTGACCACTTCCCACTCCTGACCTTGTCCCCAAACAGGCATGCCCAGGTCAGCTTGTGGAAAGATGAACCTGGCATGAAAATATCACCTTTCCTTCCACTCACTTCTTTATCTGGAGGCTTGGAAGTCCTATTAAAGTATACATATGCCATCTGATCACTCAAGGAGGTGACCCCACCAACACCTGAGTGTGGGCCGCTCCCCCACCGGCTAATGCATTCTGATGCCCTAAGGAAACAGCATTAGGAATGCGCAGAGTGGGAGGTGATGGAAAATAAATACAGAAAAACTACTCGATGAGTCCTCAGCACCCTAGAGATACAGGCTCAAATCCTCAACTTGACCTCGGAGGGTTCTGCACAGACTGACCTCTTCGATTCCTGGGGAGCCAGTACCAACTTGCTCAAGAAGTCCGCTGACTGCCAGTGAGTCCCTCCACCAAGTCAAGTTCTGTCCTGCTTCGGCGCCTTCCTGACCTGTTCTTTCCCCTTCTCTGCACAGTGCTGACTTTTTGTCATCAGATCTCAGTTTAACAGTCACCCTCCTACTTACCCCCTCTGAGTGTATCTTAAACAAGCGCTCCTTCCACTTTGTTGTGTGTACACACTACTTGGGATCTTATTCAAATGCTCCTGAGTTGGTAGACATGGAGCCCGAGAGTCTGCATTCTCCACCCTGGCCCAGGCCTTGAACCTGGGTCCGTGGCTTTCATAGCCTGAGCCTTAGCTGCCTAAGCCACAGAGTTGGTGTGAGCTTCTAGGTTTCTAAAAAACACCCAAGCAGAGTTCTGTGGCTGGCCCATGGGCCCCAATTTTAGTAGCCAGACTAAGAAAGCATCTTGCTGTGACTGCCGTTTTATTCCCCGTCTGTTTATGTGTCTCCCCAAGCCCCGGGTTTCCAGGGGCCACCGTCCACATAGAACACAGTGCTTCCTGAAGCTGCACAACCAAGGTCATAAGAAGCCCTCATTAGATGATGGGCTCTGTGGAGACACGGTGTCCTCGGCACCTACACAGTGCCTGGTTGTTGAGAGGCACCTGAGGGAGGGCGCCCAAGGCATTGGGGGAGGGATGGGAGTTACCTCAATAGCCACGGCAATGTCTGGGGAGCACAGTTCCCAGGTTCTCAGATCCTGCAGCACCTTCAGAAGGACATGGGGTCGAATCCTCAGGTCCAGGTTTTCTCCAAACTTCTGCAGTTTTGCGAGGATTTTTTTGGCAGGGCGGAAATTCTTCAGATCATCAGGGAGTTTAGACAGCAGATCAAAGTACCTTGAATGCCAAGAGGAGAGGGCCAGTCAGAAAGCTGCAGGGAGATGGGTCTGGGAATGATAGGCCCAGCACCACTACTTCTTCTTTCTCCCATTCATGTGATGTCTTCAGGGCAGCCTTCACCTGAGGGCTGTCCTCCATCCTAAATGAAAGGGCCACAGACCAGGCAGGTCTTTATTCTGGGGGACTAGGAAAAGTCGGGGTATGATTTACCTTTCATTAAAAAAAAAATTAAAGACGTGTTTTAAAGAGTTGCATTAATGGGCTTTCTACCAAACAGATAATGTGAAAAGCTGAATGAAAGTAAGGGACGTTGGTTCATCTGAAGTTTCTCTTTTGAGAGTTAATTAGGTCAGACAGGATATGGACACATCTATGGGATGTGTCAGGGATACAGGAGGCTCACATATTCACAGGCTGCTGGTGGTGGTGGTGGTGAGGGTGGGGGTGGTGGGGGTGGGGGTGGTGGTGGAGG
>RJWH01011183.1:0-13353 GCA_004363575.1 Solenodon paradoxus | reverse complement strand
ACTGTAACTCACAGCTACACAGGTGTCGGCTGACATAACAGACTCAGGCCTGGGGAGGGACAAGCTGACTCCGGCTCCCACCAGGAGTCTATGGGGCTGGACACGTGAGCCCAGGTGTCCCTGTCTCCCGGCCAGAGACTCCCAAACGTGGCCGGAGAGCGGGGTCCCCTGGGAATCTCTGAGACACTGATCCCTGACTCCCCCCTGGACCGCCTCCTGATTTGTGAGGTCTGCAGTGAGGCTGGGTGTGGACTCAGGTGGGAGAAACTCTGTTTCCAGATGACAACACAGAGTGGAGGTGTGGAGCGAGGGGGCAAAAGAGACAGAGAGGGGCCTGTGGCCAGCAGTTCTCACCTCCTGCATTGAGGTGTAGAGTACACCCGCAGCTGCAAGGCTTAACAGAAGGGTCTCTAAGAAGGTGGCGCAGAGTGTGAGACGAGGGTGTCAGGTGAACACATGGCGGGTAACTCCTCTTTCACAAGTCACCTGCAATCTAAGGCAAGAATCTTGGAGAGAGAACTTGGGCGGGAACTGAAGCCGGCGGGGCACTGGGCAGTGGGGCCGTCACCCCGCGGTGCTTCATGCCGGCGGACTCGGCCTCTGGCAGCGGTTCTGCAGGGCGTCGCCCCCCACTCTGCAGACGGGCTCGCGGGGTGACCTGTCCCTGTGCCGGGCCAGAGGGACTCGAATGTTCTCCCACCGCCTTACTCGACGGCCACGTGTGTGAGGTCCCTTCCCTCGCCCGGTTCAAAGCCGGGTCCCGGGTCTCAGCAAAGTCGCCGTCGCTGGAACTTTGGAACAAGCCTCACTCCTCGGGTGGGGGAGGACGCTGAGAAGCCACTAAGAATATGGTAATAAATAGAACAAGGAACAAATAAGCAGGTGGAGTACTTTTCATTTGTGTCTATAACCTAATGTGGAGAAGAATAAGATGAAGTTTAGAGCGCTGGATGAGGGCAAGTGGTTATTTTGTAAATACAAAAATTAAAGTTTTTACCTCCAATATTCAAAATGACCTGAGGCTCAGTCACTGGAGTTGGGAGTCAGGTTGGTCATTGGACCCCATCCTTTCATCTTCATGCCTGATGTATGGGCTGGATGACAAAAGGATGGTCCCTTCTCACTTGGGAGACAAGATCACCCTTTTCTATTCCTTTTTTCCTGCACCAGGGTATGGCCCTGGTGATTCCTGGTCTGAGGGCACTTTTTATGCATATGGCTGCCTCTGCCATGATGATATTAACGGCCTCTTCTTTCTACCCTTCCATTGCTGTTAGTTCTTTAGTTGATGCCTAGGTAAGCTGACCGAGGCTGCTGACGAAAGCAGCCAACTAAAAATTTGAGTTTTATTGTTCTTGACCTTGGAACCCTCAATTCCCTTTGGATTCCTTCTGTCACATTTTGGCTCTTAAGGACCTTTAAAGGCATGAAGGACTGAAATAGTAAAAAGATTTGGTAGGAAAGCAAAGGCATTCCTACAAGGAGAAACTGTAAAAACAGAAAGTTGGGTGAACATTAGTTCTTCAACAGAGAGGATGGGACCACAAGAGTAGATGCAGTCTACTCTTCACGGGCAGAGACCTGCAGGAAGGGTGTGGCTCGCTTGCAGCTCATCAGTTCAGAGCCAGTGCTGCTCAGAGAGATGTTAGTTTATAAAGGAAAAATAGCTCCACAAATTGGGGAAATATGAAAAACCTAAAATATTCTCTGCCAAAAAGTTATGAAATATTTTTCCATTGGTTTCTTCTGTTTCATGTTAATTCTTGATTGGTTCTTGTTAGCGGGTATATGATATTAGTTTGTTATAGCTTCTGCAATTCCTTACTAAAAGCAATAATGAGCAACAGTTTTTGTAAACAGTAGGAGCTTTGAAATGACCGTAGTTAAAAATGTGACTCTAATGCAAACGACAGCTTAGCCTGGACCACAACATTTTCAGATAATAAGAACGCATCTCAGAAGCTTAGAATATGCACATTAGCTGTTATAGTTTTGCATGAACATATATTGAGAAACCCAAGTATTAGCCTGTGTTTTGATAATGCTTTCTGTCAGATTGCATCCTACCAAATGAGTCCAATTTATTTACGGCTTTGACTTTCATAAAGAGAAAGTAATTGACTGTATGAGATATTGTAGGAACTTTCATCCTATTCTGATTGTCCCTCTACAAAGGGACAGACTAAAGATTTACAGCCAGTCCTGAGGAATGTGGAAAGGGACCTGGAGCTTCAGGGAGAGGGAAGGGGATGATATCACATGACAAAGCCTTGGTTCGAGGTACTTGTCAGCCCTGAGATAGCTTTCTCTGATAAAAGCTTATTTCTGGAGATGACCACACACCTGTGTCTACAGTGAGGGGAGCAGCTTCTCCTGAGACCTGCAGAGCCCACTTAGCATTTAGCTCTACATACCAAGGTGACAAGTACTAGACCAAGGCTGAGCCTGCTGTGGACATCTTGGGAAAGGCCTGTCTGAACATTTCTAGGCAGCCCAATCCTGCATTCTCCAAATTTGGTGACAGCTTTTCAATTTAGTTTGGAGACTAATAACTTTCACATATTCAAATCTGTTTCTTTTCTTTGAGGCATAAAATAATATAAATAATTACCTGTATGTTCCTTGTAAGTTTACGATCTGTTTAAAATTGTACAATATTTTATGAACATTTTAGTGACTATTTTATCAGAGGTTCAGATTAATGTAAACAGTCAATATGCCAAACTATTCCATCACGACAAAGATCTTCCTGTGCCCTCCTTTAGAATCACATTCAGGTAACACTTGCCCACGTCTCTCACCCGTGACAGACAGCTCGCACCTTTTTCTCTGTCTCTCCTAGAGGCTGAACCAGTTTCAGCTCTTAGTTATTTTAGGACTTACTGCATTTTGGCACCTAACGTAGGAAATCACCTTCATTTCATGCCCAAACAGTTCACCCTTTGTTCCCATACCTTTTATTGAATAATAATTCCCCATAGAATCAAAGACCTTAATTCTGTTCAAATAAATACAAACACATGAAATGAATTCTGTTTCTCCTTGAATCACCCCCTTTTCATTTTTATGACAGTAAGTAGCGTCAGTGTATAATTAATTTTGAGCATCTTATAGAACAATTACCTCCAACCCATCTCTGCAAAGCAGCTAAAATTTCTTATCACAAGGCTTTTCTAAACATTCTTTATCGCAAAGAAAGAAAGCACAGTATCTTATTCCCATCAGCATTTGACTCACATTTAACTATTGAATTAATTAAACAAGGAGGCCATCAAAGGACGGTTTGAGTGCTCTTGCGTGTCCTCTTTACGTGTGCTTTCTAGAGAAAATAACTGGAACCAAAATGCTAATGACAACCAGTCAGTTGGACTTTAAGCAGCCGCCAGTTAATAAATTCCTTGCTTTGCCTCATATTTTATCTGCAACAACCTTCCCTGTTTACCTTCCAGTGAAGTACTCTATAGTGAAATCAAAGGAGATATTCCACAGACTGGACAAATGAACAGGTTAACATTAGGCTTGATTAGTGAGAAAAAAAGTCCAAATTTAATAACATGCATATGGAGGATTTACATGGTGACAGATTATGAGTTAACAGGGGCAGACCAAAAATTTATATCTTATGTTAAGACATGGAAAGGGGGCCTGGGGGAGAGAAGATAGGATCACAGATAAAATAGGAAATATGGCTATTATACAAAACTATTTAAAGATTGTCGGGCTCGACTCCTAGGGTCAGGGCCTGAAGGAAGGGGCTGCAAGGGATTGAGAAATAGAAAGAAAGAAAGACCAAAATAGTAAGAAAGCAGGGTCAGGGGACGAACTATTGGGGATCTGTCACCCCAAATAACTACCCCAGTCACTGATTCCTCAAGTATTTATTGTCATTACACAAGGAAGTTATTCACAGAAACAATACCAGAAGTAAATGGCCTTTCTAACAATCATTGTTTACAAAGTAATTTTACATTTAAAAGGTTTTAATTAACTACTCACCCCTTGACTTCTTGAGCCTCAGCAGGGAACAAAAACCTCCCCCACCAAGGTTTTCCCTGTGCGGGCAGGCGGGGCCCCTAGTTTTCCAGGCATGTGGTTTATTGTTATTTCCTTGCTGAGGCTTTGCACATCTAAACTAAGCTTCCTCTTCATTGATCCCAGCAAAAGATAAACTAATTTATGGATTGAGATCTCCCCAAACTACATTCTGCAGAGGATAAGAAAACCAAACTCAATTTCTGGATTAGGGAAGTGTGGTGGATGGCTTCCTAGATAAAAGAAAAGGCTAAAATCTTCTTTAAGGACTAAAGAACTATTTTGCCTGTGGGTTTTCCTCCATCATCCATGGTACTTCTTCCAGTACCAGCGGGGCATCCACAGCAGACCAGTTCAGAGAGACTTGGCATCTTCTGTCTTCGGCCCTACGTCCCCTAAACACTTCCATTGTTGCTGTGCCATTTGAATCCATTTTTACCCAAAAATACTTTTGAAGTTTAGTGTCTTACATTACAATTTAACAATTTTTCCACTTCACCTTAGTAACGTTTTTGTCTTATTCATGTAATGGATTGCTGAAATTAGAAGCTTATGTGGTAAATGAATTTCCAGAGTCCATTGTAACCTTCGTATGGGACATTCACTCACTGGTTACCATCTAAAGCCATCCCTTCTCCCTCACCTTCTTTTCATTACAGAAGGCTCTCCTTGGCAGCCTCTTGGTTTTGGTGAACTTTGTGACTGTTTGCAGTGCCTTCTGCAATATCATAGAATTACCATTCAATGCATCGGGTTATCTTCATGGTAAGTCCTGGTTTTTCTGTTTATGACTTTGTGTCCATTAGGTGTAAGCTATCAGCAGAAGTCCTTGTAAGCACATGGGAGTAAAGTGATGGTTGACCTAGAAAAGGAGGCAAGTGTGGACCTCAACTAGACATTTGTATCAGGCAGAGGTTTCCAACCCTACCTGTATTAAATAGCCAGGAGAGCTTTTGAAATGTGCCATTTCTCAGGTACCACTTCAAACCAGGCAATTCTGAACATCTGAGTGAAATATGCACATTTAAAGCCTTATTGAGGACACCTCCAGTCAAGAGGGTGACCTGGTAGGAACAAGATGCCTGACCTCACTGTTAGGCTGGCCCAGAAGGACAAAATGGCGGCCCAGAAGGACAAAATGGCCGCCCAGAAGGACAAAATGGCGGCCCAGAAGGACAAAATGGCCGCCCAGAAGGACAAAATGGCGGCCATACCCGGGAAAAAGGAAGCTGACGAAACCACACCTGGAATCACAGGACCAATCCCCAATCACCACATATGAAGCCCGCGAAATTCTTTTACATAAAGATCGCGCTTCCCTTTGTTGGGGGGCGACTTCCCCGGCCCTTGTTCTGCGGACCGGAGAACCTCGCCCGGGTGCGCAAACCCCAATAAAGCCCTGGCTATTCGACTTTTTGTCTAATTGACTTTCTTTCCTCGCGGAGCTCAGAAAAAACCTTTCACTCACCATGGAGCAACTAGAAATTCACCTGTTTTCTAGAAACATAGTGAGGAAAAGCAGGTACAGAAGTTATGGAGGCACAGCAGCAATCGTGACCACAAAGGATAGTGAAAATATCAGGAGTCAGAGCTACACCACAGACTCGGGATTTGGGATTCACGTCATGGTGAAGTGGGTGGAGCTGTGGGAAAAAAGCAGCCTTCCAGGAAAAAGAAAGCATCAGAGAGCCTGCCCAGCAGGACAAGGGCATGGAGTTGGGGGAGACAGTCTTGGCGCAGTAATGAAAAGGGACCAGTGCCCTGCTGGTTAGAACAGGAGGCCTAAGAGAAAATTAGACTATGCATTGACATAACTGGAAGGCAGTGAGGGGAATAACCCACCTTAAACCCTCCCAACATATTGCCCCAAAGTTGCAGGACCCATCCAATAACAATCCCACCCACCGGCTTAAAGGCAGAAGAGAATCTCCCAGAGAGAAACAGTCAAGGCTGCCCACCAGTGCTGCTCTGTGGGTGGAGATGAAGCTGCAGCCTGATTCCTGATTGTGGGTCAACAGCAGGGTGGTCATTACCTTTCAGAGTTGGCACACTGAGGGAAGGCTCTGCATCCCACGCAAACGCCAAACCCCTAGGCTGAGCTCCAGGACAGCAATGTATGGTCCATGTAAGAATTTCAACAAGTGCAACCAGTGGTGATGCCACAAAACTCAAGAAATCCCATTGTTCACACCAAAATCCAAGCTAATTGAGTGCTAGTCAACACCCTACATGAGGCCATCAAAACAAGGAAACATAATCCATACAGACATAAACAAAATACCAAACAGTGAAGACACAGAGAAATATAAGTGAATGATGGCTCCAACCAAAAACCCAGGGGAAAATCTGAATACAACAAATGTATACAAACTACCTGCAGATGAATTTAGGGGAAAAGTGATAAACATAGTCATAGAAATCTAGAAAACAATAGAGGAAGAAAAAGAGAATAAAAAAGAGAGGAGAAATAGAGCAGGTCAAAACAGATGTCAGAGAAATAAAGAACACAACAGGCGACCTAAAGAATTCAACAGAGGGACTCAAGAACAGGATGGGTGAAGTCTCCATTAGAGTCAGTGAGCTAGAAGAGAGGGCAGAGGCATGCACTCAAGAAACCAGCAAAGAGATAAAAGAGGCAAAGACATGAAGACAGCATGAGACCTGCAGGAGAACATCCAGAGAAACAACATTCACATCACAGGGGTCCCAGAAGGAGAAGAGAGAGAATAGGGGAAGAAGCTGTTTTGAAGAAATAATAACTGAGAATTTCCCTAATCTGAAGAATGAAGCAAGCCTTCCAAACAGGAGTTCAAAGAGTTCCTAATACAAGCAAAACTATCTAGAAACATTTTTATAAAAATATCAAAAATGCAAGATAAAGAATCTTAAAAGCAGTCAGAGTGAAATGAGTCAAATACAAAAGCGTCCCCATAACAGCGTCAGTGGATTTCTTAACTGAAACTTTACAGGCCAGAAGGGATGATATATTCAAAGTTCTAAAGAAAAGGATTTCCAGTCTAGGATACTTGACCCAGCAAGATCATCATTCAGAACTGAAGGAATGATAAAAATAAACTTTTCCAATAAGCAAAATGTAAAGGAATTTATCACTATAAAAGTAGCTGTACAAAAAGTACCGAAGGATGCCCACTTAAAAACAGTTAGACCACAAAAGTTAAAAGTGGGGAGGAGTAGAAGAGAATAAAAATGTGGGTATTTAGAATGAGTTGACTACTAATCTACTTTCAAATAAAAATGGGAAACAAACAGAATTCTTAATGCTAACTTCAGAATAACCTCAAAATGTATCTCCAGGGTTAAAACAAAAAATGAAAAAAAGGGAAACCAAGCAAAACATCACTGCACCCAACCCACCTAAGAAGAGAAAGTAGAAGAACAAAGGCACTATCTGGAAAAACACACAGAAGACAATTTACAAAATGACAATAAATAACTACATGTCAATAACTTCACCCTAAATATTAATGGACTGAACTCACTAGTCAAATGACGCAGAATGACTGAAGGGTTTAAAAAGCATAAGTCAACACTCTGCTGCATTCAGGAAATTCACCTTCTTCCAAATTATTAGAGACTCAAAATCAATGCTTGGAAGACAATTCTACAGTCAAATGGTAACCACAAAAAAGCAGGAACGGTCATACTTATATCAGATAAAACAGACTTCCAACTAAAAAGCATAACAAATGACAGAAATGGAAATTATATAATGATGAAGGGGTCAATCCAGCAAGAATGCATAATGTTTATTAATGTATATGCACCAAATAAAGGACCATCAAAATATATTAAGCAAGTTTTATTACAAATGATGAGAAACATCGATGGCAACACAGTAACAGTGGGAGACTTCAGCACCCTACTTGCAACAATGGACAGATCAACCAGGCAAAAAATTAGCAGGGAAACAGCAGCTTTAAATGGCCATATGGAGCAGATAGGTCTAACAGACATGTATTGAACACTTCACCCAGTGACTACAGAATTCACTTTGTTCTCAAGTGCATATGGGACATTCTCAAGGATAAATCATATGCTTATGATAAATCATAAGCTCAAAACATGTCTCAACAAATTTACAAAGACTGAAATTACACCAAGCATTTTCTATGACCACAGTGAATTAAAACTGGAAAAAAACAACAAAAAGAAAGCTGGAAGGCCCCAAATTAATTTGAGACTAAACAATATGCTTCTAAATGATTCTTGGGTAAAAGAGGACACCAAAGAGATTAAAAAATACTTAGAGACAAATGAGAATGAAGACATGTACTACCAAAACCTGTGGGATGCAGTGAAAGCAGTACTAAGAGGGAAGTTCATTGGAATCCAGGCCTACCTCAAGACACAAGAAAAATCTCAAATAAATAATCCAACCCTATGTTTAAAACACCCAGAGAAAGAAGAAAAAGTAAAGCCAAAATCAGCAGAAGAAATGAAATAATCAAAATTCAAGCAGAAATAAATGAAACATAAAACAGAAAGACAATCCAGAAGATCAATGAAACTAAAACATAAACAAAATTGACAAGCCATTGGCCAGACTCCCAAAGAAAAAAAGAGAGAAAACTCTCTCAAGTAAATTCAGAAATGAAAGGGGAGAAGTTACAACAGATACCATAGAAATACAAAACACTGTAAGAGACTACTGTGAACAGCCCTATGCCTATAAAATAAACAGCCTTGAGGACATGGAGACATTTCTAGGAAAACAGAATCTATCAAAACTGAACCTGAAACAACTTGAAAACCTGAACAGAATAATCACAAGCAAAGATTTTGAAGAGGTTATCAAAAGTCTCCCAAATAATAAAGGACCTGACTAGATGGCTTCTTTAATGAGTTTCACCAAAACTTCAGAGACAAATTAATACCTATTCTCCTCATTCCATCAAAATCTTCCAAAATACTGAAGAACAGGAAACTCTCCCAAATGCTTTCTGTGAAGCCAGCATCACACTGACATCAAAAGCTGACAGAGACGTCATCAAGAAAGAAATTTACAGACCAATATCTCTAATGAAAAAGATGCAAAAATTCGCAACAAAATATTAGCAAATTGAGGAAAATAATGCATAAAAATATCATCATCTATCATGACCAAGTGGAATTTATCCCAGGTATGCAAGGATGGTTCAACTTATATAAATCTATTAATGTAGTACACCAGATCAAACAAAACAGGAGAAAAACCACATGATCTTATCAATAAACACAGAGAAAGCTTTTGACAAGATTCGACACCCGCTCGTGATTTAGAAAAACCCTGCATAAAATGGGCATAGAAGTTACATGTCTCAATGTGATCAAGGTCATGTACAACAAGTCCACGGCCAACATCACAGCCAATGGCAAAATATTGAAAGCATTTCCTTTAAGGTCAGGAACAAGGCAAAGCTGTCCACGTTCAGCACAGCTATTTAATATCATACTGGAGGTCTTAGCAATAGTAATTAGGCAAGAAAAAGAAATAAAAGAAATTCATATTGGAAAGAAGAAAGGCTATCATTATTTGGAGAAATATGATCATATATATTGAAAAACTTAAAAATTGTCAAAAAATACTAGAAATAATCAATGAATACAGTAAATTAGCAGGCTACAAAAATCAATGCACAAAAAGCCATAGTATTAATATATACAAATAACACACTAAAAGAAAATGAAATAAAGAGAATCATACCATTTAAAATGGAAGTAAAAAGAATCAAATATCTTGGAATATACTTAAGAAAGGAGGTGAAAGACTTGTAGAATAAAAACTACAAGTCCTTCTTAAAAGAAGAGTAGGAGGATACAGAGAGATTCAAAGACATCCCCTGCTCGTGACTGGGAAGAATCAACATCATCAAAATGGTCATTCTTCCTAAAGCATTACACAGATTTAATGCAATCTCCATTAAAAGCTCACAGGCTTACTTCCAGAAAACAGAATAAAAGTCCTTAAAATTTGTATGTAATAAAAAAGACTAAAGCAATTATGAGAAAAAAGAACGAATCTAGAGGGATTACACTCCCAGACACTGAGCTACCCTATAAAGCGAGAGTGATCTAAACGTTCGGCACTGGAATAATAACAGAGGCACAGACCAGTGGGATAGAACTGAATCACCAGAAGCTGTCCCACCCACATGCATTTAATCTACGACAAAGGGGCCAAAGTATACAATAGGCAAAGGAAAGTCTTTTCAATATATGGTGTGTCTGTCCAGCACATGCAGAAGAATGACGCTGGACCCCTCTCTAGCACCAGTCACAAAAATTAACTCAAAATGGACTGACGACCTGAACATAAGACCAGAAACCATGAATTTCCTGGAAGACAACATAAGAAAGACATTCCATGACATCAGCCTTTGGGCTTTTGGGGACTCAACTCCAGAATCAAGGGAAATAAAATAAAAAGAAACAACCTGAACTGCATCAAACTAAAACTCTTCAGAGCAAAAGAAAACATCACCAAAAAAAAAAAAAAAAAAAAACCAAAAAAAAACCCTACTCACTAGGAGAGGATATTGCATTTCACATTTCTGACAAAGGTTTACTACCTATCTAAATACATAAAGTACTCATAAAACTCAGCAACAGAAGAATAGGCAATCTGATGGAAAAACGGGAGGAGGAACTGGAGAGACGCTTTTCCGAAGAGCATATACAGATGGCCAACAGGCACCCGAAAAGATGTTCCTACTCGCTGGCCATCAGGGAGATGCAAATCAAAACAATGAGAAACCACCTTACACCTGGGAGACTATTATCCAAAAGTCTGGAAACAATAAATATTTCTGAGGCTGTGGAGGAAGGGGAAAACTTTTACTCTGTTGGTGGGAGTGCAAATGGGTGCAACCCCTGTGGAGAACAGTGTGGAGATTCCTCAGAAAGTTGAAGATGGAAATCCCCTGTGATCCCGTCATCCCGCTTCTGGGTGTTCACCCACCAGATACAAAAGCACCGTCCGCAGAGATGTCTGCACCCAGGTTTGCTGCAGCCCTATTCACAGCAGCTGAGAACTGGAAACGACCTAATGGCCTAATGTAAGAAGATATGGTCCATATACACAGTGGACACTACACAGCACTTAGAAGAGATGAAACCCTGTCGTTGGAATCCACATGGATGGAACTAGAGGGGATGATGCTGCGTGAAACAAGTGAAATGAAGAAAGATAGAGACCAGATGACCTCACTCACAGGTGTAATTGAATAGACAAAACAAAGGAACGGACGAAACAAGACCAACACTTGGAAACATTCAGTAGAACTGATGTGACCAGTAGAGAATGGGATGGGAGTTTGGGGCTAAGTGGTGGCAGAGTCCACTGGACAAGGGTGAGGTACACTTGGTGATTTGGTGGGGGGCCATGTATCTTGATATGTATCTGAGGAACGGGGAACCTATACCTGAAAGTTTATTTTAATGTGCAAAATAAAATGACTGCAGCTGAAAAAAAGTAACCTGTAGATTGATTCCTGTATGCAGCCAATGCTGAGAAACATTATTCCTAAGCAGTATGTCTCAGCCTTTAATGTGAGTGCAAACCCAACGGGACCTGGTTGAACACAGGCTCTGATTCTGTGAGTCTGGGCGGAGAGAGGAGCATGTCCCTCCACCAGGGTCCCGGGAGGCTGGTGCTGCTGGGTCTCCAAGCGCCCCTGGCCCTGCGGACCTCATGCAGATGCTCTTACCCTCAGTTGAATACTTTTTATCATTGGGGAACTTTCTAAAATGTCAGGCATATGACAGAGATTCCAATTTCATCATTCTGAGATGAGGTCAAACTTAGATTATTTCCCCCGAAGAATCCAAACTGACTCGCATGTATGTTTGAGCTTGAGAATATACCAATTTTACAGCAAGGAAAGTGGAGCACCAGGCATTTTACAGAGAAAATTCTGCAAAATCAGAGAAGATTATTGCCAAGTATCTCTAGTTTCATAAGAGCTATCTGGTGAAAGAGGAGACTTGCTTCATTTGGAAATATCTGTTCTAAAATAAATTCTGATATGTTTAATGCTGCTGTAAGAAAACGGATTAGTGAACTGCACATACTGGAGTTTATCGGTGGGCGAGCACTGAATCTCTTTTCTTAGACACAGGTGAGGCGAGGAAACTGCCGCTCCTGGAGAGCGCTGGGGGCAGGGCCCAGGGCCGCACGAGACTCGTCCTGGACGCAGCTCGAGTGAGCTCCACTGAGGACCCCGGGCTTCTATTTCAGGCTGCAAGGATGAGGACGGAGTCATTCACAAGAAGAACACCAGGTGGCTGAGGAACTGTATGAGCTGCTACTGTAATGAAAGCAGCATCTTCTGCTGCAACACGTGAGTCTGAAACCGTGAGACGCAAGAGGGCGGTGAACGGCCGCGGCGGCTGAGAACAGCTGCTCCCTCCTTCAGATCCATTTGAAAAGGTGGTTTCCTTCTCAGCCCAATTTTCTCTTGAGAGACATGTGCTAGACCTGCCTGACAGAACCTCTAGCACTGACCCTTTTTAAGGGGCAGGTGGAGCGGCGGGGAGTCACGCAGCAGTGGTCCCTCCTCAAAGCGCGCCGTGGTCCCCGAACGCCACGCCCTTCAACACCGTCCATCCCCTGTCCCCACGGTCTGGCACACAACACCCTGCTCACTGTCCCTGTGAATCTGATGGCTCCAGGCATCCGGTGCACGTGAAACCGCGCAGCTCCTTCCTTTTGTGACATTGTTGTCCTCAAGCGTCACCAGTGTGGTAATAACTCTGAATCCTGACTTTTTAGCACTAATATTCCGCTGTCTGTCTGTCTGCTTCTGTTCTCGATTCAGTCTTGATGGACACTTGAGACGCTTCTCTTAGTCCCCTGGGAGTTGTTTTGGACCAGGACAGATGTCTGTCCCGCGAAGCCCTGTGCCCAGAAGGGCTGCTGGCCACAGGGAGGGTGGCAGGGCCTGGGGCTGCTCTAGATTCCGTCACCGTCACTCCGTCCTGGTCTGTGACAAGTCCCAAGACGGGGGCTCTGAGCCAGGAGGGGTCCCGTCCGCGGTCCCGTCCGCGGTCCCGTCCAGCAGCAGCGCTGCGTCCACTCTGGGGCAGGGAGGCGAGAGTCCAGGCTGGAATCCGCGGCCCCGGGGACCCAGGCCTGACCGGGGCCTGCACGGTGACCCCGTCCGCGGTGCGGGACGGAGGCAGAGGGGCGGCGGGAGCCCTGCCGTGGCGTCTGGTGGCGCCGGCTGTGTCCCGGGGACCAGGGCGCGGCTGGGGGCTCTCGGCCAGGAGCGACCTTGAAGTGTGGCCGCTTCAGGTACAAGTGACCTCGGGGAAGACGGAAAC
>RJWH01011182.1:0-13356 GCA_004363575.1 Solenodon paradoxus | reverse complement strand
ATTGTATCAAAAAAGAAATATCTTGAAATTCCTTAAATAAGGTGACAGCCCAGATTCTGACAGTTACAAGACATTCCCTGAATTCGAAAATGGAAACAGACTAGAAATTCAGTCAAAAACTCTTCTCCCAAATGCAGGTGCTGGTGAAAATCTCGTTTTCATGAAGACACAGAACTTACGCAGCAGAAGGTAAAGAAGCAGCAGGAGCCCTCGGTGCTGCAGCCTGACTGACACAGGGTCTAACCTCCCCTTCGCCAGAACCAGACGCTCCTCAGATGCCCTGCTCTCTGCTGCCACGTCCTAGAGCCTCTGCTGGTCCGCACCATAGGCATATCATTCTCTTTCTTAAAAATGTAGCTAATTTTAATTTATCACCAGTATATATAAGGCTTGATTAAGCATTTTGAGGACTTGATTTATTTGATTGATTAATCAAATTAAATACCTCCTTATAATGCTTTCAACACATAGAAATAATGGTTAAATAGTAAGTTTGTATTTATTTATCTAACTGGTATATTAGCTAGATTGTATTTAAAAAATTCTATCTAGTTATCTGTCTTTAACATGATGGAGAAGCCTGTTCCACCAGCTCTGTGCAACAAATTGTAAAATTTATATATGCAATAGCATAATAATTTATCCAGAAGATTAAAAAATTTAATAAATTACAAGTCCTATTTCTTTCTACTTTTTTTAGCCTGCTTCAGGTTTAGAAAGTTGTGCCCTCCCCGCTTCCAGAGCACTGGAGTAGAGACGGGTGGGTCAAGTAGACTGGGTGTTTTCCCTTCTCACAGACCAGCCCCCACAGCCAAGTGATCACCTAATGGATTGTCCAGGGCCCAGGTGACTCCACCTGCAGCCAGTCTGAGCAACACTAGTGTAGATGGTGGGGGTCCATATCTGCTCTGAAATGGTCAGGTACAAAAGGGGTCATTAGGGAGATGGTGACAACAGCCTGCTTTGCAGAGAGTTTGGTGGAAGACAAAGGTGTGAGGGTAGTTGGAGAAGGCAGCAAAGTCAAACGGTGTCACTGAGGGTGGAGGAGGTGACTGGTACGTGAGAGCAGAGGGAAGGATCCTGGAAGGGAAAGAGTGAGGTAGAGACTGAAAGAAAAATGAAGCAGCCAGAATGAGGGGGAAGAGTTTGGCGATGAGCCAGCAAAACCTGTGAAGAGTTACTCTGACTGGAGGTCAGGAGGCCCATTTGATCAGTTTCCCCTCCTGATGCTGCTGTCCCTTCTCACAGTAACGTCCTTTGTGATTCTCAAAACTGGGGTCATGGTATTAACTTTCTAGGGATAACACAGTAGACCCTTTCTGGGTATCCAAATAGCACAGTGCCCAACTGGAAGCTCAGAAAATGTTTTTTCAGGGCTATTCTACCACATCTGATCATAATGAAATGTAATAACATAAAATTCACTAACATTATATTACATGAATCTGGAATGAAACTCACTCAGCTTACCTAAAAGACTGGGAAATGAAAATCATGGAAAAACTCTCCTGTTCCCTGTTTTGTTGAGTTTTGTTGAGTTTTGTTAACATTCATCAGTGTATACATTTAAGGTACCATGGACTGATTTCAAGAGGTTATGAAATGGCAAACAGGTACAAGAAGGTGCAGCAAATTTCTGTCTTATCTTAGAGGGACAATAAAATGAAAAGAACAAAACTGTCCTGTTGATGACAACTTTTAGGGTTTGCTCTCATCACTTGACCTGGTGTCACACGGTAGTACTGACTTCACTCATCCTTTTGTATTTTATATCCCTAAGGAGAATGTAAATACTATTTTTTCTATTTGTATATGCTATTGATAAATTTTCGTTTATAAAATGATACTATAAGAAATTTATAGCAATATTAGGAAAATCATGAAAACTAAATAGTTTAAAATGTATGTGAATGTGGCTCTTATGTGCATATATATTATTGTATGTAATATTCTGAACCACAGTTGACATGGGAAACTGAAAGTATAAATTTTGAAAGTGCAGATTAGCTGTAACTACATCATAATAACCACCTTTGAGGAAGACAGTATTAAATAAGCAAAAATTTACACATGCGGAAATAAGAATGTAGGTTATGAGAAAAAAATTCAGTATGGTCTGCATTTGCTGTCTTTAAATTAAGGGCTCTAGGTCAAGACACCCCTGGGACAAGGGATGGCCAGTCCACCGTCAGTCCTTCTGGACAGGAGTACCTGGTCAAGTATTAGGGGTGTGGCCTCCTGTACCAAGGGATCCAGTTTAAGGTTTCCACAAGTCACATCAATCACAGGGTGAGTGTTTATGAAAAATGCCATGGTATCTGCCATTTTCTTTTCATTTTGGCCATCTTCCTGAATACAAATTTTTGACTGAGCCCCATGCTGGGGCAGGGCTCTGGTTCAAGGTAAATGTGTAAAAACCTGGTTGTCATGGTGACATGCAGTGCCAGCAGTCCTTGTAACATGGAGGGATCCACATGACAGAGGAGGCTGAGTGGAACCCTCTACTCCCAAACTTGCAGTATCCATGGCAACCAAAAGCAGATACCAACTAGCACACACTAAATGTAATCATGAGACCTCACATCTCAGATCTTTGAGTATGTTATCAAGATGGATACTTTTCATCCATTCTTGTCACTGAAACATACTCTCTCTAGTGATGAGAGTCTTAACTCAGAATTCTCAGGCTTTCAGTATTTTCTAGGGTTTCCATCAATGCAATATGTTTAGTAGTCGGATAAATACACTGAAAGAGAGAAAGCACGTTAAATATTCCTGGAAAATAAATGGAACTTCCACATGAATTTATTTTTTATAATAATTGGTTTTCAAATCAGTATAAATATGTATAGAGAAAAATTTGAAATTTTGAAATTATCTCATTAAATCACAAAGCATGTGTTTCTGGTCTTCGAGTTTGCCCCACCTTGTTTATTCAGTGACAACTGACTCCATCCAGGACCCTGACATCTGTAGTCAACAGAGTCCCCCCACGAGTCCCTGATTTATTGATGACGGTGAAGACAGGTATTGTGTCCTTGAAGGCCATTGATATAAAAACAAAGTCAGTATTTAACCGAGTATATTTCAAGATGGCATTGGCTGTTGGAAGGGTTTGTGAATTGGCAGCATCACATCTGGCCGGCAGAGAGACACACTGGTGCTTATAGGATGGAGGACTTTTATAGAAAGGAGGGCGGGACAAGGAAGTCATCAGCAGGATAACATTGAAAGCTCATTGGTTGAAATAAGAGTTGGGGTGACGAGAGCTCCTCATTGGCTGGGCTACTGCGTTTCCATTGGATAGTGTTGTTGGGAGTAAATTCCATAACTGCCACTTAACTGCCATTTACCTGACTCTTCTGTCCGGGGTCCTGATGAGCAGAGGAAGAGCACACGCTCCCCTACAGGACTCCCTGCTCTGCGTTATTGAAGGTTTTCTCTATAGTGCGGGCACCTTTCACTCAGGTGTGTCATCCGCTGGCTCCTCTAGGGTGGGTTCTGCTCTAAGAAGCCGCTGGATGGTCCTTTATGCCTGCAGGTGACTGGATCTCTAGGGGAATGTTCCACAGGGAAGTTGTGTCAGTCAGGGGAGCAGCACCCTGCACCTGTTCCAGGGCTGAGGGACCCCACCCCAGGCTGCACGGAGGGTAGTGTCAGTTCTGGGCTGTCATGGTCATGTGCCTCACTGTGTGACAGAGATCCCAAGCCTGTCTTTCTGGCACTGAGGAAAATGTCTTCAGGGCTCTAGCACTGCACCTGAGGGGACAAGGAGCACATGGGTGGTGTGCAGAGTGTGAGGGGAGGGTGGATACTCACACAGGGCGTGTCCACACTCAGGCCTCCAATGCGGAGCTGATAAGTGGAGCACTCACCCGGTCTGAGTGCACATTTTCAATCCTGGCTGGCCTTTGGAGAACTTTGTCTGCTCCTGGCCATTTTGTCTGGACTGTAGTGACTGGACATACCTGGTGCCTGGGACCTGATCCTCACTGCCCCAATCCTGTCTGGTTATTTGTCATACTAAGATTATTTTCTTATCCTTCATTGTATTTGTTGTCATTTGTCAGCATAGGGTTCTCAAAATATGAGTGTGTGTCAAGTATGTGTGTGTGAATGGGTATGATAACAAATGTGAGAGTGAGGGGGAGTGGGTGTGAGTGTAATGGACACACAGGTGGGCTGATCTGATCATGATTCTCTTTCAGGTTCCAGGGGGAGTGGGCGTAGCATCTCATCTCCAGTCTCGTGGTTCCAGGTTCACCATCAAAGGCAGGATGACCACAGGTAGTGACACTGGATGCAGTGTGCTCCAGGCATTTGACAAGCAGGAGACACTACAGCTTTTGAGAGGAAGGTGAGATTTCAGGACAGCCCCTGGAGTGGGAGGCTCAGAATGGTGGTCCTAGGGGTCCACTGCTAACCAGCGCTCAGGATAATTCAGACACAGCCTTTTAGGCTGTGAATTGCACCTGCGATTGGTGATGGATAGTGGATGTCAGGATCTAACCTCCATCCCCAATGAGAAACTCAGGGTTTCTTCAGGGAGACGGTAATGACACCCTGTACTCGGGAGGAGAGGAAATGAGAGGGTTTTCTGGATGTCCCTCAGCCTCACGGGAGCCCTGAGGAAGCTCCATGGAAGGTGCCTGATCCCACAGTCACCTGCTACCATGCACAGGCCAGTTCCCCCAGTCGGAACATGCCTTGTGAAACTTCATCCTCTGCCGTCCTCTCCTCACTCAGCTGTCTCTTACTGGGCATGTTCTCCTTTCAGGCCATGACAGGTAGATCCATGTTCTGAACCCTGGGACCTGGAGCTGGTGAAAGCCTGTACCTCAGTCCATCTCCAAGGGGATGAACTGCGTCGTGAGCAGGAGGAGAAACGTCCCATGGCCGGCCTGACGCCTGGCCTCCTATTCTGGGAACTAGGCTACACTGTTAAGTGACTCTGGGCCCAATGAAGACAATTGGCGACCCACACCCTCCCACTTCCGTGACTCCCCTGACAGGCTGGTCACCCTCTGTAGGCCTCTCGTTTCCCCAGGTGACACCAGGCCAGCCTCCCACACACCAGGATACATCAGACTCAATGCATCTCAAGGCCATGAGTTGCCTGTGTCTCAGAAGTGACTCTCATGCAGAGGACGCTGCCTACGGTCATCAGCCATCAGCCCAGTTGTGGTCTCCGTGCATCTCTACACGCTCAGCCTGTACTTCTGGCTTTGCCCCCTTTGCTGGCATCCAGTCCTGAGCCCATTCCGGAAACCTGTCACCAGGCTCCCTGGAGCTCAGGCAGGTCTTGCAGGGAGCCTGGGAGTCTCTGTATCCCACCGTCACAGGGTGCCGGCCTGTTTAGGGGGAGGACATGTGGTCTGGAGTCAGTGTATCAGGCCTTTATGTGGGGGCGACGTTTTTCTTAGCGAGCTGTTTTGCTCTGTGGTGCACACGAGTGTCTTAGAAGGGCGCCTCGTCCTCAGTTACCCACTTCCTGGCTGGAAGATAGCTGGACGGGGAGGCTGGGGTCGCAGTTTCAGGAATACCAGCATGAAGGGAGCATTCCTGGGGACTGGCAGACTCTTCTGGGCCTGTACTGCTGCTGCAGTGGGCCATGCTAGGGGGCTAGATTTGGGGGTTTCTGGTTGTCCTCTCAGCCTGACAGGGAGACTGGCCCAGCATCACAATCTGCTCTTGGCCAAGGCCACTTCCTTGTTTTCCTGAGGCCCCTGTGATCTGCCCTGGAGAACCAAGAGTAGAGCACATGCTACAGCAGAGTCCTGTTAGCTGTGCAGGCACCTCAGCTGACTTTGGCAGTTCGAGAGGAGAGTGTCTGGGTCAGCACCAGAGAAGGGCCTGCTTTTAATGGCTGGGTTTCTCAGAGTCCGACTTGTGTCGTCCTCATGGAGGGGTGGTCCCTGTATGACCTCAGCTTCTCCTCAAGCTGGTGCACTCATGGGTGCATAATCACCTCCACTTGTGTTGGTCAGCTCCTGGGGTCAAGGGTCACGGGCTTCTGGAGGAGATCCTCACATTTGAGGCACAGGAACCCAGGGCGTGTGGAATCTTCCTCTGCATTTCAATTGTGCCACTTCCTGAAATTCTCTTCCTGAAAACACAGGGACCCCGTGACCTTAGTATCCAGAACAACTTCTAAACTCCACACATCGACCTTGGGGTCATAGCTTTGGCTCAGGAACAGTCCTGGGGGCCATGTTTCCACAAAAGGTGTTCAGCGCATGGACTGTGGAATCACTGGATAGGCCCCAATCTGCCAATTTCTTATTCTGTTCATGTTTACAAGCAGGTTTGCTGCTTCAGGTCCAGTGGCAGAACTGCCCAGCCTACACCAGTTGTTGGAAGAGTCCTCTGCTCTGGCAGGGGCTATAGTCGTGCAGGGAATGGTCCCTGTCTCCCACTTGGTGTACGCCATCACCATTATCACTGCTTCCTCTGTTTCTATCACCTCCAGTGGTTTCACAATGTTGGGGTGACTTTGCACTTGCTGGAAAAGTCTGTGCAGTGTGTCAGAATTTTTCTTTCCCTTTGAAATTATCTTTGTGGCAACAATGTTCCTATGGGAACATGCTATTAAATTTCATTTTGCAGAAGGAGACCTGAAACAGGGTCTGGAGAAACTCAAAGTTGAGAAACGGATCTCCTTGTCCCCAGAGGTGACCACAAGGCCCCACTTAAGGGTGAGGCTAAAGTTAAATGCCTCTAACCTGGGAACCAAGGACTATATATCCTGACATGTCAAAGCCTTTCATTCGAAAGGCTCTGTTCAAACATTTTCAGCAGGAAGTAGAGTAAGTTGGCACCCCATGTTTCATGGAAATGGAACTGTTAAATCTGAGTTGGATCTCTGGGCTCAGGAGGCCACACCCCCAACGCTTGACCAGGGACTCGTGCATAAGGGCTGACACTGGACTGGGCATCCATTGTCCCCAGGGCTGTCTTGACCTAGAGCCCTGAGTTTGGGGCCAACCTGTGGAGACCACACTGAATTTTGCTCTCACAACCCAAATTCCTATCTTATGTGGATTTTACAGTGTAGTCTCCACTTCCACTTTCCAGTTTCAGTTGCCCTCCTCACATTGATGCTAAATATAATGTACAGTAACATTCTTTGGGAGATGGTGAGACCACATTCAAATTAATTTTTTACACTAATTTCAATTGCTTTTATAATACTATAAACTTTTTCTCCAGGATGTATGGGTAGAAATACATAGCACTTGTGCTCTCCCTAGGGATGTAATATACAGCAGCGTGATGGAGATCGATACTCTGTCTAAGACAAGGGAGAGAGTTAAGAGAATAAATTCTAAGTGTACTTATTACCAGGAGAATGTGTTTGTCTTTATTGTGCCTGGAGAGGAAGACGGACATTTCCTGGACCTATTGTGTTAGTCATTTCACAACACTAGTAAACACCCATGGTGCTGTGGGCCTTCACGCAGACATTGACATATGTCTATACTCACTCAATAAAACTGGCAAACGCGGGGAGTTTGTCTTGTATTTTCATTTCCCAGCATTTTACGTAAGCTGAGTGAACTTCATTTTGGATCTGTGCAAGAGAATATAGAGCAAGTTTTAGAAGTTGTTATTCATCATCAGAATATTAATATCCAAAAAAAAATATGAGTTTGCTGCCAGGCACTGTGCTTTTATTGACACCTGGCCAGGGTCTGCTGCCCACACATGGAAAATCATTAGTATGACATCAGGTTTAGAGGAAATCTAGAATTTTTTGTGAGATAGAATGCCCTGCTTTCAGGAGACAAAACTGTTCATGGAGGCTCCCCTGACCTTGGGTCACAGAAAGCTCTTAACAGGTTTTGATGGATTATCACCAAACTCCTCCCCCTCATACCTGCACTTCATCTTTCAGACTCTTCCTCACTGTTTCCCTTCCAGGATCCTTCCCTCTGCTCTCACACACCAGTCACCTCCTCCATCCCCAATGACACCATTTGACCTTGCTGCCTTCTCCAACTACCCTCACACCTTTGTCTTCCACCAAACTCCCTGCAAAGCAAGCTGTTGTCACCATCTGTCAATATGTGCTTGGTTCAGCATTTACATGAATGTCCACCTGTTGAACTTAGTATCAATTTGTTTACCATCAACAATGGCACCTGAAAGTGATGCTTTTACAGGAACAGAAACAGCTGTACCGTCATTGCTGACAGAGGACATCACATAAAAATACAAACTTCACTTGCTGAGCCACTCCCTGCTCACCCCTGCACGGAGCTGAACTTTCATTCTCCTGTTGCACACACCATGCTGTGGGTCGGAACTTCCACATGGGCCGACTGTGTGGGTACTGCTGCCTCAGGAGTGTGTGGCACACCGTAACTGGGGCGTATTTTAGTGTTTTTAAGAACGTGAGGAAAAGGTACAGAAGAGAAGCATTTTCAGTTTTTTGATGAAACATAACTTAGAAATCAATGTGACTTTCTCTCCTGCCTCACTTTCTAAATCCTGTTCACATCAGCCTCTGCCACACCTAACATGGCAAATAAACCCCTGTCATCCTCCTCTTCAGCCACAGACACAGGATGAGCATGAAGACTGTGATGATTCCCTTCAGGTAATGACTGATGAATACACAATATGTCTTCATTCACTTTATCTTAATGGTAAGGATTCTGATCAACTACGAGCTATCAGTTACGTTGTGAGGAGTCAAAAGTTATACGATTCTGACTTTGCCTTGCTCAGTGTCCCTACCTGACAGGGCTGCACAAGGTCAAATGCGCTTGAGTGTTTGATGAGCGATAACTGCTCTCAATCTTGACTTCCTGGGGAGGTCATTTGTGCAGCTTTTTGAAATACCATCTCCTATGCGTGACCCTTAGTTTTTCCATCGTCAGTCTCAGGTAAGTGCTAACTAACATTGAAGACAGCTTCATGAAGTGGCCCAGGGAAACAGTGTGAGGCTCCCCGGGTCGCTCTGAGTAAGAGTCAGGCTTGTGGTGTCCTCCAATGGAGAACTTCTATTCCATTGAATTTAGGAGAGAGGGGACTATCAACCCCACATTCCCAATTTGCAGATTTTGGGGGTATACCCAGGGGACAAATTCACCCACTTCTGGAAGAAAACCTCATGCAACGGGCTTTAAACCAGAACGTTTCTGCCCATATAGCCCCTCCCAATTCCAGCCCCCCAAACGTGGAAGTGAGTCATGTCATACACACCCTCGTGGGCCTCTGGGTCTCTCAGAATGCCATCAGGGTCACTGCAGCAGGAGAACAGGATCATTCCCAGGAGTGTGGTTTGTGATGAAGGAGGCGACCCTCAGTGTCAGAAAGAGAAATATCTAGGCATTCCCAAGTAATTTCTTTGACAACTAAGAGCCCCAAGCCACACTGCAGAGTCTGCGCTGTTGTTTACACTTAGAGGTCTCAGCTGCACCTGCTTCATTCTCTCGGGCCCCTGCTGTGGGACTGTGGGCTCCCCTCTCTACACACTGCAGGACTCCGCTCTGCTCTAAGACGGTGACACAATCTGGACAGGCCCAGTCAACCAATTTGGATAAAAGGAGCTTGAATCTGCTGGGGATTCTATAATTCCCCGTCCAGGTCTTCTCAGTAGAGCAGAAGGACATTATATACGCCCACAGGGAATCATTTTCCAGGCACTTTTTCCTGGCAGCCCTTTTAGAATATACAGAAAACACTTTCAGTTTGCAGACATTTAACTCATTTCAAGTAGTACTTAAAATGAGTGAATATGATATAAAAATGTAGGAATAATGTTAGTTATGTCGCTGACTCTTTACAATCATCACTAATCTAGAAGGGAGGAAGCAGACCACCTCAAGAGAAGGTGAAGGTTAAACCCAATATACCAAAAATACATAATTTCCTTAGCAATCTCATTTTTCATTTTGCTGAGGTATATAACAGAATTCTAAGTTGAACATTTATTAGTTACATAATTCTACTTTTGCTAGATAAAATATTAAAAATAATAATGAAATGTTTATGATGTGACTTTGGAATAAAATGGAAAGATATAAAAAAGATAACAGCAAAATATCCTATCACCATGAACAAATGGGAACCACTTCATATTCAAACAATACCACAAGCTTGGAGAAACGAAGAAAAGGGGGAGTTTCCGGATTGAATGTGGTGATTCTGTAACTCCCTTCAAGGTCATCACTGATCATGGGAACTCACTTTACAGTGGAGGAAGCTGGCAGACAGCCCCTGTGCCCATGTGAACAGGCTGACATCAACGGCGGTGGGTGAGTGGGCATCCACTGCCTCGTGCTCCTAGGTTTGCCAGCATTGCTGTGACGCTGTTTGATGGGGAAGGTGGATGAAACATGAATCTAATCCCGAGAAGGAAGTTTTGTCTGTATCCATGTCACACATAGCTCTCGTGTTGTGACCTCTAGAGTTTATTGAATAGTCTGTTGCTAGCATCCTAGAGATCAAGGGGCTCGTTCACTTTTTCAGAAGTTTGAGTATCTGGACATGTGCCCACCAGCCTCATTAGCACATTTTCTAAGCCAGAGTCACTGTGCACTGGTTCTGCATCCAGATGGAGCATGGATGTTCCGTGTTCTCCATTCTCACTAGTATCCCAGGACCTGCCCCATCACATCCAGGAATCCTGGGTATCAATATATTCCCATGCTGAGGGTCACAAAGGATCACTGTCAGCAGTTCCAGGTCATTGGTTCAAGGCAAGAGTCATTCTTGCTGTGTACGGGAGTGTCATAGAGAGAGGGGAGAGAAGGCTCTGGAATGTCCTAGAGACCTAAACTAGACTGACATCAGTTGAAAACAAATGTGTTAGGTTCGGTCTGGAGAGGGTAGAAATGATGGCATGTTTCACATCCAAAGCCTTTCAGTAAAATCGAGACCACTGTCCCTGACCTCAGACAAGACCCTTTGAGAAACTGCTGTCTTCTCTGAACTTCCTCCTCGGGTATTATTATCTAGAGAACCCACACCTGGGCATCTTCAGCGACATCCCCAAGTCCCTTCTGCTGCTCCATCACATTCTGAGACTGAATGCCTTTGAAATGCAGAAAGTCGCACCCTCTTCAATCCTTTGTCCAGGAGAGTTTCACAAATATGAGCTCACTGTGTCCTTGAAAACATGATTTTCTTCACTGATTTAGTGCCCTCCCTTGCCACAGACCCCACACACCTGCGGCAGGTGGGAACGGGGGCACCTGACCTGCCTGTACACTCCCCTGGAGCAGACCCCGTCCCCGCCCCTTGGAGCGGAGCCTGCACGCAACTTTCATAAGTTACCCTGGGTCCCTTGCGCTGGACCCTGGCCTCACCTGGAATCCCCCAGAGAGCTCAGTGACAGCGGTTTGTGCTCCTCCCCGGGTCCATGGACAGATCTCTGAGGACACAGGCGAGGCTACTTCTTCACTCTCCGTCTGGTCCTTTAGTAAACCTGTGGAGATCAT
Organism: Solenodon paradoxus; assembly: GCA_004363575.1. Lineage (NCBI taxonomy): Eukaryota > Metazoa > Chordata > Mammalia > Eulipotyphla > Solenodontidae > Solenodon > Solenodon paradoxus. The sequence continues at coordinate 1,909 of RJWH01011182.1, read as the reverse complement.
TGTTCATGTGAACTTCTGTCTCAGGATTGAAGGAGCACATAAATCATTTGGTGTTCCAGCCCCGCTAAAGAAAATGCAATTCTGAAGGTGCGTGGTCCATGAAATGGCATCCTCAACAAGTTCCCTGCTGTCCAGACCCATTGTTAGCGGCACCAGAGAAGCAGGCACCACACAGCCGTACCCCACCCTCTTCCCTTAACACCACTCTTCCCAGAAAAGGCCACGATCAACCTCCCGAAGAATCACGTGCTTACTGGCACGTTAAAGTTGACAGACAGCTCCTAAGGGCTGCAGGTGTCTCTCTGGAAACCCTCTGCAGACTTTCACTAGCGCAGTGGTTGCTGAGTGTCTGTTACGTGCTCACAGTAGGGTGAGGTAAACACAACGGACAAACTCCCGGACAGGACGCCAGCCAGTCCTCGTACCTCCCTGGAGGCTGGGCACTCCTGTCTCAGGATACCAGGACCTGTGGACGCAACGTGTCCCCGTGTGTGTCTCTTCTCCTTCCTGTCAGTGATTGAAGAAACACTGCCATATTTAACAGAGACTAAATGTTCGTGGACAGAGGAATATACAGAAAGAAAGGGTAGATGAGAAGTTCAGAGTGTTTTGTTGTTGTGTTTACATTTATCTCTCTTGCAAGAGGGGAGATAGTCTTTAAGTTCATAATAAAGCCACACAATGTTCCCAAATGAATGGACGGTGGACATACTTATCTACAATATGTGATCATTTTAATTCTAAATGTTCTCACTAACCTATAGTATTACCAGATTTTTTGTCTTTACTCTTTTAAAATTATATAGTGACATCTCGCTATAGTTTCCCTAGTTTCTAGGAACAATGGACATTGAGATGTGAGATATGCACATAGATATAGACATAAGTGAATATTCTCGGCCATGAAGAGGACATCCTTCCACTTGGGACAAACTGGGTGAACCAGGAACCCACTTTGGAACAAGCCGACCGAGAAAGACTGAAACTGTAGTGTCTCAGTATGTCTGGGATCCACATGACTAGTTGATGGTCAAGTGGCATGAAGTCTCGCTCATGTGATGAATCAGCTGCGGAGAACTGTCTCACACTGTGTGACTAGAGTTACAGTGTGCATGATATTTACATTTACTAACCAGAGTTCTTACATGTTCTCCCCACCACAAAAAAAGTGTAACTCTGTCAGGTGATGGACAATTAGCTTTTGTTGTAATTTTTTCTTAACATATGCATATATTTCTTTTGTACTTTGAGCAAAATTAGATCTGTAGGAATGGACCAGGAGGGAGGGTGGAAGGCTCTTGACTCAGATTTTAATGAGAATGATAGAAACGAACACCTTAAAAATAGTCCTTTGCTCTGGTTTTATTTCTCTTCCCTATTTTCATGGCACTGTGACATCAGCCCTGGAGACAGAGGAAAGACAACCACTAGAGCTGATCTCTGATCTGGTCACTACATGAAGAACCAGGGAAGGGCCAGACCTGGACGTGGTCTCAGAGGGGCGATGGGCAGGCACCAGGAAGGTGGCTCTAGGCCCTGAGCTCCCTTCCTCGGGGACTTCCTGCTCTGTCTTTCCTAAGGCTGCCAACAGAAATGATCCCAGAGTTCACGTTAATTTCGTCCATACACTGACTTTTCTATTTCATTTTTAAAGGAATTTAACATCAGTTATCATTTCTGCAACCATTACATTAGAAACTATTATTCTTAACCTTCTACTGTCCTTTTGTCCATGGATGGGTTGTCAGAACACCCACAGCAACAAAGAAGGGGAACTTCCCTAAATAAAGACAAAGTCCACCACACACACCCCTGTTACACTGACCTCATGATGACAAACTACCATTTCTCCATTTGCATAGACTGATCTTCCCAGACAGTGGCTCTCCCGGAAAGCTGAGCTGGGCCA
>RJWH01011181.1:0-13367 GCA_004363575.1 Solenodon paradoxus | reverse complement strand
CAAGGCTTTTCCCTTTCTGCTTCAGAGCTTCCTCTGACCTCAAGGCTTTTCCCTTTCTGCCTCAGAGCTTCCTCTGACCACAAGACTTTTCCCTTTCGTCCTCAGAGCTTCTGATGTCAAGGCTTTTCCCTTTCTGCTTCAGAGCTTCCTCTGACCTCAAGGCTTTTCCCTTTCTGCCTCAGAGCTTCCTCTGACCAGAAGACTTTTCCCTTTCATCCTCAGAGCTTCCTCTGATGTCAAGGCTTTTCCCTTTCTGCCTCAGAGCTTCCTCTGATGACAAGGCTTTTCTCTTTCTGCTTCAGAGCTTCCTCTGACCTCAAGGCTTTTCCCTTTCTGCCTCAGAGCTTCCTCTGACCTCAAGGCTTTTCCCTTTCTGCCTCAGAGCTTCCTCTGACCTCAAGGCTTTTCCCTTTCTGCCTCAGAGCTTCCTCTGACCTCAAGGCTTTTCCCTTTCTGCCTCAGAGCTTCCTCTGACCTCAAGGCTTTTCCCTTTCTGCCTCAGAGCTTCCTCTCACCCCCAAGGCTTTTCTGTTTACCATCAACATGGAAACTTGACTTGTCCCATGACCCTCTCTTCTTGTCTATTTTTCCTCAAAGCTACCCTTCCATAAGGGAGACTTGAGGGATTCAAGGAGCCTGGCCAGCCACCCAGCCCCTGATAAAGCCCCTCAAAACTCAGGTCTCTAAGTGGAAAGTTAATAAAGACTGTCCTTCCTGACTGCTGGAATTGTGATTGGTGTGCTGATTCAGAAAACTTGCATCCTTTCCTTCTCACCCAAAGCAGATGGACTGTGCTTCAGGGAAATGACAATGAGGGGCAGCTGGGAAAGCTATCTTAAGTGCCCCTGGCATCTACCCTTTCGAAGAACAATCACCATCTCAGGCAGGGACCTGATGTCAGGTTTACTAGACACCGGCGGAGTTTTCTCTGAGCATGTCATTGGGAAGGAACACATTTATCCACTTGATGGTCAGATTCTTAGGAAGGTGTGGGAGGAGGTAAATGATTCATATTCAAGTTCTGATATGTTATTAGTTACTATTTTTATAACATTCTTCTAATCGGAAGATAAAGGGGAATTAAGGAGCAAGTTATTTGTGGGAGGGCTTGTCATTAGATTGGGAATCAGAGTGCTGGCAGCACATCAGTGGCCTGTGCTGTACACCTGGAAAGTGGAGGGAAACTTTCTTGGATCTCAATCCTAGAAGAGCATACAACGTCCACTGACTGGGACCCCCGAGGCTGCCCATTGCCCCAGCCCCTCTCCCCATCTTTCCTTGTCTTCCATGGAGACCTATAAGGCAAGAGAAAGGATATCCCTAAGGCTCCCCAGATGGAGCCCAGGGTCTGTGTTATCTACTCTAGCGTTGACCACAGAAAATTCCTGACGTTGCCTTCTGTAATGGCACTGGGGTCTTTTAAAAAGGGACAGGAATGATGACTTTTGTACAAACCCTTGCTACTCAAACTGAGCTCACTGGAAAGCAGGACAAAACTGCAAGTCCCTGTATGCTCTTGGGAGATGTATGAATTGAAAGTATGGAATCAGAAGCCACTTGGCAGGGATATTGAGCAAAGGAGAGCTTATTTGGAGATCTCTGGTCTTTCTAGTCCTGAAACTCTAGGTCTAATATGCATATAATCATTAATGTCCTTTGATTTATAACTGTGTTCATTGATTCATGGCACTAAACATGAACAAGTGACTTCTCAAATCCTACAGGTTACTTGTATAGTTACACAGGGCTCTGTAATTTACAAACAAGAATCCTTAGATTGATACCTTGCCATTTTTACAGATGAGGATACTGAAATCAGGACCAAGAAAACTCCCTTGAAGGAAGGGGCTGCAGTGTACTTGCCCTGCTAGGCCCGCTGTCTCACTCCTCCTGTCTTTCCAACCCCGCAAAAACACACGGGGGCCTGGGAATTATGTAATACTGTGTGTCCGAATAAAACTCAAGGACCTTAAGAGTAGCCTTTTATTTCTTAGCATATGAACCACTGGGACAGGCACAGAGCAGTTACTAAATATTCCGTCTTCCACTTTCTAATGCTACTTTGAGTTTTTTGACCCTCATTACTGTTTCCTTCCAGAAAATTCACTGAAATTCTAATGAACTTTGTTGTTCCTTAGGCCTCTTTGAGGCAATTCCAATTAGTGAGTCCCCTTCCCCTAGCTGATCTTCTGTGAGTTGTTTGTATTTAATCTATGTCTCAGTTTTCTCAGGGGTCAGTGGATGATCTAATGCATAAGTCACAGCAATGGGTAAGGATTATAAGAACAACATGAGTTATATCTGATGCTTTACCACACTGGTAAATAACACAAGTTTCTGCTTCGCTGATTAGACAGTCCTTGTATTCTACCAAAAACTTTGCTATTCATGGCACCTCACAGTAAAAAGGACAGGGAGTCCTGAGTCCTGCCCATCAAATCCATTTGTCTCTTCTGAGCAGGACTGCGCCTGAAACTGCCAACATTCAAGGAGAAGCCAGTCCTTTCTTCCTTCCCTAGACTTTGAGATGCAAATGTAGAAACAACCAGGTAGAAAGGCACCCACTGTGTCTGCTTCCTGCATGGTGTCAAGTGTCTTTGCCTTCCCTTAGGAACCAGCCTCAAAGCACTGGAGACAAAGTACTCAAATCCAGACAAAAATTCCTGAGTAGACTGTGCCTACCTCCTGGCTCACTAGGTAGAGGCCACACAGGAGCACTCCCAGGGGAGCCCTCTGCTCCTTCCCCCTCTTCTAGCTGTGGATGGTGGATGGGCTGGCCCCACAATGTGGACCTACTAGCCTGTCCTCCCAACAACTCGTATGATTCTGCCCCTTACTCCTTCCCTATTCATCCTTTCCTAGAGCCCTGTCAGATCCGTCCTTTCTCTGTTTAGCTCATAGTGGACAATGGTCTTCGACTTCTGTTCCAGTTGACTTGGCACTTGATTGCTGAAAGAGCCTCAAGTCCATGGAGAATCCTGGGCAGGGCCCCTTCTCAGGCCCATCTCTCAACTCTCGAGAGTCCCACATCCTTCTCCATCTCTCCCAGGCCTGCTTCCTACCTCTGGTTGTCTTCTGAGTCTTACTTCTTGCCTTCTATCTCACCGTGGCAGTCAGTTACCCTTGTCATGGCGAGTGTTGGAGAGGTGGTGTGAAGGGCACTCCAATTCTGGGGTCAGAAGATCTATAGTTTGACACACTTCTGTTTCATAAACTATGTAAAAACTTGGAGAAAAAAATAAGATAAGCAAGTTTTATCCTCAGTTTGGAAAATCTATAAAATAGGGAAAATAATGTATAAATTGGAATTTTTTAAGGTAAATAATAGAAGGAATGATAATCCATGTGAAAGAATGTATTGGACCAATGACATGCTTCACAATCTAGCTCTGCTGCTGATTTTGCATCTCATATGTCTCTTATTTGTTTCTTCACCACACTACAGATGAGACGAGACGTAGGGAAGGAACCCCAGTGACCGACCCCTGGAATCAGACACTCTGGAATCAAACCAAAGATGAAGGACTCTTATGCCTGGAACCAACCTCCATTTTCCACAAACCTCAGAGAATGGAAGGTCCTAGAGTTCCATAGGAAAGTCACAAGAAAAGTTCCAGCCTCTGCTTTCCTCATAGATCAAAGACTGAACTAATAACCTAAAATTATTTTTAGGGTTCCTCAGAAGGTAGAGCTTCACCAGAACTCTTATAAGTGTAAAGATCAAGGAAAAATCAGTCTCCTTTATTTGATTGCTGTTGAGTCTTCCCCTCTTTCTCCCAGACAACTGGAGTGACCCACAGTTGTCTCTAGTCTTCAGTACAGAAGCCATGCCCCTTATATGCATAGTGTATCCTATTCCAGCAGCATCTCCTGACTATAGGCTACCTGGATAGAAAGGTAGAGGACTTGCCATTGGGCAGCTCAGGATCATCCTATGGCCCCTTGGGAAGTGTTCACTTCCTAACTCAAGTGGGGGCCCTCTGACGTGTTCTCAGCACCCCCTGAACAAAGTCAGCCTCTCATGGGGTAATTTACTTGGAATCTGACAGTCTTCCCATGAACATTTATATCCCAGAAGGGAAGAGTCTGTTAACTCAAGGGAATAAGAAAAAACAGTGGGAGGTTACAGAGGTCTGCATGGGTGTCATTCCAGAGTCGTAGTTGTTAGATTTTGACTGTTGTGATCTATAGGAAGGGTGAAGAAGGACTGGGGAACTGATGAGTGAGGGGACCCAGGGAAAAGTCTAGAATTTTCCAGGTTCTTCTAGATACCACTGGGACTGTGGATCTTAGAACATAAGGGAGCATCAAGAATGCAGAGATATACTTTCCTGCCTTCTTCCTTCTCCTGATGTCGTGGAGACCAGGGCTGACTTGGCAAGGGAATAGCAAACCTCCTGAGGTTTTCCCTTCCATGGCTCACTCTCTTAGTACATAGTTTCTGAAACTCTGTTGGCCATAGTGGTCTCTGGCAGCAGCTTTCTGTCTGGGCTCTGGATTTCTCATGAATGGTGAGTGAGAATGAAGACCCCACAAGGGCCCACCAGGAATACAAGACTATAATCATCAGGTGTTGGTCTGATTGGAGCACACTCTGTCAAGGGTGAATTCTGAAGTTCATTGTGTACGATTTTGCTTGTAATAAAATGAATACCCATTTCCATGGATATTGAACAGGGGATTCTAATATCCATCAAGGGAGGTTAGAAAGGAAGACCTCTAATAGCTTTTCCAGCCCTGAGATTCTATGAGGATCTCAGGATACCTAATATTGTCATTAATTTGCTATCATTTATAATAATGTTTCCAATGATGCATATCATTGATAATAATGACTTACCACTCTACCTTTTCAAATCCAATAGTGGTCCTTATAATTACATTATACTTCTCAGGTATTTACCATTATCATTAACTTCATACTTACCATTGATAGTTTACCAAAAGGAAACAGAGGCCAAGAAATAGGAGCAAATGCATCTGCCATGGGTTACTCAGGACCCTCTAGTTCTCTGCAACATATTTTCTTCCATCTGCTTTGCTCTCTCCACCCACCTCTCACCCCATCTCAAAAACTCCTGGCACCGTCAGAGTTGCTTCCAGCCTGCTTGTCCAGATGCAGGATTCCAGCTTGTTTACCCAAACCAGTACTTTCTCAGGACGGGTCTTCATGTTCGTCTGATAAGATAGTCAAGACCTCTTTGGAACTTAAAATCTAGTGAATTCTTCCAATCAGAGACGCCACTTTGGGTTTATGGTACTGACCAAACCATCCATTCCTCCTCTGCTGGACAGTGTGGTCTTCAGAGCTACAGCTTCCCTTGAAATGAGTGAAAACACACATCAACATAAAACCAGAGGTTTAGAAACCACTTTGTGTTGCTGCCCCTCAGGGAGACGTGCAAGGCCCTCCTGTGCATACACAGTACCTTTACCTTTTATTTTGACGTTTCTTCACACCAGGCCCATTGTGGGGCCCAGCAGGCCAGCAAATACATTCTAAATGTGTACGGCACTGATTTCTCCACCTCACTGAATTTTTCTGCTGAATGCAGTCTTCTAAAACCCAAGACTCACATGCCAGGAAAGAGGCCTTTGATATGAAACCAGGACAACTTTGCTTTTCTAATCACCTCTGGCGCGTTGTTGGTAACTTCAGTGCAAATCCATTTATTGACTTACCCAACTCTGCCACTCACCAGCTGTGTGACCTTTGGCTAGTTTTTTAATATCTCTATACCTTCGCTTCCACATGGAGGATGATAATAATAATACCTACTTGATTGTCTTGTTTTGATGATAAATTGAAATAACCTACATAAAGCTCTTTTGAACAGTACATGGCACATAGAAGACCCTCAATGAATGTCAATTATTATTATCAATTTAATTTTGCGGAGATATATCCACTTGAAAAATATCAGCTTTGTGTCAACCTCATGAAAGGAAAAGAACTCTCCCATAATTTATTTGGGTAGGTAAGGTAACCAGCCCATCCTTGGTAGACAGGCAGATTTATATCAAGAGATCCTCAAAAGAATGCATGGAAAGAGAATGACAGGGAGCCTAGGAGGGAGATATTGATGATCATTGGGTATAACTGACTAAAATCCTGTCTTCTTGGCAATATTCCTTCTCAAATGATGAGCAAAATATCTACTTGTTATTGGGACACGCTAAGTTGGTGATGGAGGAGACAGGTGTGAGCCTCTGAAGTTGTTATTTTAAATAAGAAAGTATCAGGAAGCACAGCTATCAGAGGTAACCACAGTTTGGGGAACATTTTGGAGATAGCATTCAGGAGAAAGAAAACTCAGCCTTGCAAAATATGTAAATGCCAGAGTGGCTGCTGTATATACCAGGGAACACTAGTGAACACATGTTACAGAGGAGGTAGTAAAAGAAGAAGGGGTGTGCTTACCACCACCTAGCCAAATGGGTGCCTGGATGGAGGGGCTCAGAGCCATGTGGGGGGCTGGTCAGTGGGCTGGCTGACTGTGGACCAGATGGGTTTGGGGATCCCATGCATACGGGGAAGATACCAGCTTCACTTTCTCATCAGTAGGGAACTAAGCAAGGAGCTTCAGGATGCACTGACATCTCAGAAAGGGAAGAGATGGTGAAATCTTCCTTGTCCCTGTCCAGAGAGACTCCAGAGCAAGACAGTGGCGGAGAACTCAGGCTGATTCACCGGGAGCACATTTGACAATGTTGGCCAGACAACATTATTTGAAGATCCTGATTCCAACAAAAACAGGAAAATAACCCATGTCTCCAGAGTTGGTGGGCTGAAAAAAGATGCCAAACTGTCTAAAATGAGGACATGGGGCAGGATGGCAGAAGATGGTAAATGGCCATGATGGGGTCACAGGCTAGCTGGAGAGGTAAAAGCTAGCTCCCCTTGTGGCCTGTTAGGAAGCCATGAGCCTTGTAAACACTGATTGCCTGCGACGTGGGGAATCATAAATGAGATTATGGGGACAGAGAAATGAAGATCTTTGGTTTAAAGGCTGACAGCACAAATTCCATTTAGATGTAGGGAGAGCAACCTGCATGGGTCTGATTCTATTACGCAAAGGTAGAAACCTCAGGTATTTACCTGTGAGAACTTCTTGTCACAACAAAGCTGCTGCTGCCAGCTGCCTCATAGGGAACATTACCGGGTCTGGGAATCTAGGTGTGATATTTAAAATGTGTGTTTTGGTTTTGACTACTGCCAGCCAACCATCCTTTCTTTTGAATAAGTGTGTCTATTTTATCAGCAACAGTTTGCAGAAGCCCCAGTGGCTGCAAAATGGAGGAAGCCCCACCCCGCCAGCCTGCTGCAGCCCTGAGACCTTCCCTGCAGACTCAGAACAGAGAAGGGAAAGGCACAGATGTGCTCAGGCTGTGCTTAGAAAAAATTGATACCCACAGACTCTGGGTGAAAAGTTACTACCCATTTGGAAGGGGGATATCTTTTTCTTACTTGGCTGGAAATTAAATCTCTTAATAAAATAAGGATGTCTAAGTTCTTTTGCAAGTTCAACACTGTATAATGGCAAAATGGAAAACATCTCCTGTAAGGGGATGTAAGGGGGAATGTGTCAATTTTAAGAACTTGGGGAAAGAGAGTTGATCTATTTGTCAGAAAGCTTAATAATTCAACCAGGTCCAGAGTCTATCAGCTCCCCCTCTACAAACAAAATCAGAGAGGAAGAGGCTTTTCTGTCACGAACCAGGGGCTGGCTGGGCAAGCACCTCATCTGATGAGGACAAGGGTTTTGAAACAGGCAGAGGTGGCAAGACGGGTTTGGTCACTGTAAGAAGCTGGTGTGAGGCGTTCTGTTTTAAACCAATAACATTTTTTTGGCATTCAGGGCAAAGGGGGCCCGAAGAGAAGGGAGAAGGAAGGCCTCCTAGAGGTCAACAGGTCAGGAGAAGGGGTGATCACAGGGTGGTCTGGGTGAGGCCTTCTGAAACCTGGGGTGTCTTCCTGGCCAGGAGAGGGAGTGTGTTATAAGCCAAGAAGGGCCAAAGAGGCCTTGGTGAGATCAGACAAAAACCACCTGACCCAGGGCCCCTTCCCTGGTGTTCACACTCAGAATTTCACAAGACCTTGAGCTCAGATCAAGGACTCCCAGATCAGACTTCACGTTTGAGAACTTCTGTCAGTGTAAAACACAATTGATCAGCAAGTCGAGGGGAGGAAGAAAAATAGGGAAGGCAGCATAATGTCATGGAAAGATGTACAGCTTTGTAATCAGATTTACTGCGTGGTCTTGGGTAAGTTTTTTAACTCCTGATCCTCAGTCCCTTCATTTGTAAAATTGGCCTAATCATATAGACCCTGAGAAGCTGCAGCGAGAAAAGCACATGAAACTTCTGGAAATTACAGGTGTCAATAATCCTCCCCGTCCCAGAAGCAGCACCTGAAGCTTTGTCCTAAGCATAAAACACACCAGGTATCCAAACCTTTGTACCAAAAAAAAAAAAAAAAAAAAAGGAAAATATCTTAATAATTTTATGTTGAAATGATAATGTTTTGGATATAATGGGTTAAATAAAATTTATTATTAAAATGAATTCCACCTCTCTTGATACTTGATTAAAAGTAACTATTAGAAAATTTAAAATCACAGTGTGGCTTCCACTTTATTCCTCTTGGACAGTGCTGGTCTGGCCATTAGATGACAACAGGTAGGGGTGGGAAACTATGTTCCAGAAGTTGGTTTGTTCCTGTACCCTGGGTTTGTGCTTTGGTTTGTCCTCCTAGTTCCCCAATAAAAAGCCTTATGGGAAAATAAAATTTAAAAATAAATAAATAAATAAAGCTTTCTGCAGTTCTACCAAAATGGGAGGGACCCATGGGAGGCACCTGTGCGCCCCTAGCGGCTAAGTGTGATGGTGACCCCAGTGCAGGGAAAAGTAGTCAGGGCAGGTCTATCAGGATGGAGGTAGCAGGTGGGACAGTCAGTGTAACTGGTGACGACTAGTCCTCCTTAACCCGGAACTTGATGCTAGATCCTTCTACTGTTCTCTACATCCTCCTCTCATTTTGGAAGGATCTCATCTTTTGCATGAACTTAGCAGGAAGCAGGCTCCCACCAGGCAGTAACAAACACAGGTGCAAAGGAAAATGCCACTTCAAAGCCACCTTTAGAAACCACAGTTTCCAGAGAAATGAACAGCAGACATTCACAGACACAAGAATCTTCTTTTTTTCCTCCCTTCCAAGAAGTGTGGTTGATTGTTTTTACTGTACATTTTTTTTTTTTTTTAGCAACGGAGAAGTTTGGCATTTATATTCTGACCACAGGGATGCTGCTTTTCCTAAACTCCAAGTCAGAAACATGACAAACACAAGCGCAAGTACACATCATGTCAGGACAGAGCTTGGGGCCACTGACAAGAGCAGACAGTTGCTTCCTCCTCTTCGGATCGGAGACCACCACTTTCCCTCCAGGTGTCTAAACCCAAAGGCAAAACAAAAGGTGGTATTTGGGGCCCCTTCCTTCATGGCTGCACCGAGAGAGGTGCAGAGAGAAGAGGGAATGGTCAAAGAGAGGAGGTGTGAGAGACTTCCAAGAATAAGCCACCCAGGGAGACGGGTGTCATCATAACTGGTGACTGGCCTGGAGAATGAATGTGTGGTGGCAGAAGGAGACACTCCTGGTCTCCTAATGACCCTGTGGAGACCAGATGGGACTGGGGAAGGCAGGATGTCATTGGTAGAAAGCAAATGAAGACAGAAGAATGGAGGGAGGGTGAGGAGACGCACAGAGAAAGAAGAGACGAGGAGGAAGGACCAAGGCAGTGGATTTGGAGGCTCCTGAGCTGAAGCCAAGACAATCCCGCATAGATTGTCCCCACAGTCCCCTCATGTGTCTGAGTGAGGTTGGGGACAGCAGCTCAGTTGTAGGTCTGACCCTAGCATGGGCTTACCTGTATGCTGTTTATGGTGAGTGAGAACAGAAGGGAAAGGGAGCAGAAGAGTGAGAGGCTAGAGAGTGATGGACAGGGCTTGGGTAAGGAAAGAAGGAGCTGGGGAGGCCGAGGGAGAGGTAGTACGTTGGCCTGAGGAGAGACCAGGAACAGACAGAAACCAGCAGAGACAGATGTAGGGGAAAGCTGTTAGGATGCTTCTAAAACAGCTTCGCCCCGGTCACGTTGCCTCTGCCCGCTCCCCACACTGTCAGGCAGTGTGGGGGTTAATCCCCAGATGGACAGGGGCCCATGTGCCCCTGCCATCACCATCCTGTCTTTTCCATTGATGGATCTTCCTCATGAATGGCATCCTCAGAAGGCAGTCCCTGTGTCCCACCTGAGCCACCTTCTTCAGGAACAAACGAGGGACAGACTTTGGACACAGAAATGCTCTAGCTTAGACATGAAGACATGGTGATGAATCCCGAATATCATCCTAAGGAGGTAGGTGACCTTGGCCCCTGCCCAACTTGGTCTCCAGCTCTGCGACCTTGGGTAAGTCTCTTATACTTGGGGTGCAGGGTGGAGAAGGTGAAGCATGAGAAAATAGCAAACACCCATCCAAGCTTCAGAACTCTATTATTCTAGAAAGATTCAGCTTTCCTCCTGCAAAGCCTCTGGAATGAATTCGCCCTCTGTGTCCAGCAGGAAGGCCTGGGGCTGCTCTGCTAACTCGTGCTCCCACTGCTGCTGAGCAGGAACCCTTAACAGTTACGAGGGATTCATGGATGCTTAGACCTGGAGGGGAGCCACAGACCCAGCTCAGTCCCAGTGGGTTTTGAATAGGAGTCTGAGGTCCAGTGAGAGGGTCAGGTCCCAGGTATTCAGCTGGTTATTGGGTCAAGGCTCTGGGACCCAAGCTCAAAGCTTTGGACTCCGAGTATAGCGCTCCTTCCGCCACCCCACTTTGCTTTCCTTGAGAGAAGCCCTCTTGGCCCACATGCTCATGGGGACTTTCTGTCCCAGTCTCCCCACAAAGAGGCAAAAAGATGCAGACGAACACCACATGATCCCATATGCCTCATGAAATGCTTCTCTCGCCCCAAATGTAAGAAGCCCTGGGCGTTTCCCTTGCAGTGTGAGCTGATGTGATGGGTGTGGGCATTCTGTCTGAGAAGCACAGGAAGCTGGGCCTGCTGTGAGGGATCACTCATCCCTCCCAGGTGTGGGGCAGGGCAGGTGGGGATAATGAGGGGTGCGTCTGGGCAGGGGGCTCCACAATCTTTCCCCAAGCAAGTATGGAACCAGACTCCTTCCCTTCTCTGGTCCACCAGCAATAACCCGGGCGACTGGAAACACGCTTTCACCCGCAGAGTGTTCTCTCCATGACCTGTTTGAATGAAGAGGAGTCTGGGAAGTGGAAAAAATCAATTAGGAAATAAAAACAACATTGGAACCAGAAGCAATCCAAAGTCGCTTGCTTATACGCTACATTTGTGATTAGAAAGGCGGGAGTGTGCCTTTCCAAACACTCAGGGCTCAGTCCGACATTTTAGGATGGAGTCCGCTTTCCCTGAGCACACCCGGGTGGGTGCGGGGGGGACCAGCCTGGGAAGGTGGGGCGGAGGGGGGAGGGGAGAGGCCATTGACGGAGACAAGACTGTCCCTGGATGTAAACATCACCATGGAAACTCCACAAAGACTCGCCAGCACAGGTTCTTTCCCCTTCTCCCACCCGGCAAGGGTGAGAGAGAGATGCCCACCCCGGGCCTATACCGTGCTCTCCATCACCCACTCGGAGCTGCCGAAAGTCCCCCGGGCCCCCACCAAGTCACTCTCCTCAAACGGCAAGAGCATGCCATTGACAGAGAGGCTGCGCTTTGTCCAGATGTTCGAGACCCTTCGAGGGGGGCTGTAGCCACCTGCGGCAACGCCTCCCGCCGCTGCAGCGGCCGCCGCGAAGTCCCCCATGTCGAAAGAGTGGCTGCGTTTGGCCTTCCCCTCCAGGGGCAAAGGGAGCAAGCTCCTGGCCCGGGCCGCCGGCGGTCCCAGCAGGGGCTCTCGGTCTGAGTGGGGGCCCCCGGCCGAAGCCGCAGACCCTCGCCCGCCTGGAGTCCTGGAGGCCCCAAGCAGCTCCTCCTTTCGCTGGCTCTTGAGGTCCAGAGAGGCGAAGGCCCCCATCAGGCGGTCCAGGTTGGGCTTGGGGCGGGGGGCGGGCGGGGGCAGCCTCCACGGGCCCCGCCCCAGCCCCGCAGCCTCCCCGCTGCCCAGGGAGCTGGAGGACGAGGAGTCGCTGGCTCGGGCCAGGTGGGCACTGAACTCCACCAGCTCGTTGCGCACCACCGCCTTGGGCGGCCCCGGAGCCGGGGCCCCGCTGGGCGCGCTGCCCAGAGCCGGAGCCGGCGGCTGCGCCCCGTTGGTCTGCGAGTGCACGTTGCTGACGGCGGCCACTGCCATCTTGCCCGGGGCCTCGTGATTGCAGACGTGGTAGCGCACCATCAGGATGACAATGAAGACCAGCAGCGTGGCCACGATGATGCCGCCGATGACCAAGATCATGGTGCCGCCCAGGATCTGGCTGTGCATGGACTGGCACTGCGGATAGTCAGCCTTGGTGAAGAACTGGGCACAGCCCACGATGTTGGTGGCGGTGAGCGTGGTGGCCGTGTCGTCCCACATGGCCAGCACGCACAAGTCGTAGCCAGTCCCGGATACCAGGTTGTTGACCACGAAGGCTTTGCTGGAAGCTGGGATCATCCTGGGGTGGGTGAGGGTCGAGGCCGGGAAGGGGAGGTGATGATGGTGAGCAGAGGCGGAAAGAAAACAGAGTGACAAAGGTGGGAGAGATGCACCCAAGGACACGGAGAGAGAATCCGCGAAAGCACGGGAGAGGTGGGCAGGTGAAGAGGCAGGACCAGGGAGACACACAGAGAGCAGGGATGGAGGGACAGGAGGAGGAAGGGAAAGGACAGGCGGGGTAGGAACAGAGCACAGGAAACAGTGAAAGTCAAAGAGAGACAGGAACAGAGGGACCCAGGCAAGAGAACAGAGAAAGACGGGTTGGAGTGAAAAGAGGAAAGAGAGCAGGGACAGTAGATCAGCAAGAAGTGCCGCAGTGGAAGGTAATCAGAGATGCGGTGAGGAAAATGACCCAGGAGAGGTGGACATAAAGCCAATGTGTATGAAGATGTAGGGAATGACAAAGGTGAGTTGAAAGTAGTTTTGAGATACAGAAAGAGAAAAGGGAGAGACTCAGGCAGGGGAGAAGGGAATCACAGTGGAAGGGGCAGGGGAGGAACAGAGACAGAGAGGTTAAAGGCCTGAAGAAGCTGAAATTCAAGAGGGATCTCTCTCTCCTCTCTCTCTCTGTCTGTCTCTCTGTCTCTCTCTGTCTCTCTGTCTCTGTCTGTCTCTCTGTCTCTCTCTCTGTCTCTCTCTGTCTCTCTGTCTCTCTCTCTCCC
>RJWH01011180.1:0-13366 GCA_004363575.1 Solenodon paradoxus | reverse complement strand
CCCCTCGAGCCGCCCAGGTCGAAGCTCACCGCGCTGTGAAGGCGTGTAGGCAGTGTCACTGGTCACTCGTGTGTGTG
Organism: Solenodon paradoxus; assembly: GCA_004363575.1. Classification (NCBI taxonomy): domain Eukaryota; kingdom Metazoa; phylum Chordata; class Mammalia; order Eulipotyphla; family Solenodontidae; genus Solenodon; species Solenodon paradoxus. The sequence continues at coordinate 13,289 of RJWH01011180.1, read as the reverse complement.
TGTGTGTGTGTGTGTGTGTGTGTTGTGTGTTTCCAGTCAGTGAAAGTAAAGAGAACGCAAACGATGGTTTACGTCTGTGGGGGCTTGGCCTCACTGCCAAGGCGGAGGATATTTAGCAAAATAAAGACGATCTCAGACTCTGTAACCCAAGTAATGTGTACATTGTGCACTTGCCGTGGGGAAAACCTAATTTCCGTGTGTCTTACCCGTGTCTCTTTTAAGTACTTTTTTCGTAAAATGTGTTTGAAGTTGCCTGTGGTCTGGGTAACACTCCCCACTGACCGCTCACAGACACACCCAAGCTGCCGGATAACTACACTCAGGACACCTGGCAGAAGCTCCGTGAGGCGGTCGAAGCCATACAGAGCCAAACCTCCATCCGCTACAACCTGGAAGAGCTCTACCAGGTAAGGCCCAGTGTCCACAGCTGTGAGAGGTCTGTAGAACACGCGTTGAGAAGCATTGCTGCCCCTTGAACAAATACATTTAGGTGCATGGATCCTGCACAGTCAAAAATCGGTATTACTTTTGCCCCCACCCCACACACACATACTTAAGTACTCACGGCCTCCTGTGAACAGACGCCTGCCGCTAGCAGTTAGAACACGCATTTGCGTTTCCACTCTTAAATGGCAATGAATCGTATAGCTTGTCCTCTTTGAGTAGGCTGAGGAGGAGGAGGCTTGGTCTTGCTGTGTCAGCGGTGGCAAAGGCCAAAGAGGGGAAGAAAGTGTCAGGAGAGGCAGTCATTTGGATAATTTGACCGAAATACATGATCATTTCCGTCTTTTTACCTTTCTTTTATTTTTGGGAAAGGTGTAGGAAGGAAGTGAGAGAAGGCAAAGGCACCTTGTTTTATTAAGTTGTTCTTATTTTTGCGCCCCCACCCTACACACCATGCGAACCAGAATCCTTGGGATGTGCGTGAGTGGCTCCGCCAGCCAAAGGTGGCGGACCAAACCACGATTCCACCAGGGCCATCCAGCAGTTTTGTTTATTTATCTGTGAACTCAGGTCCCTGAGACGTATGTGGACTGTGCTCAACTGCTAACCCACCAGGGCATGCCAAGTAGTCTTAATATTATCTGATTTTAGTTAATATTAAGTCACAATTATTTCTGTCAAGATTCGAATTTGAAAATATTTTCTGTTTACATAAGTGATGACAAAGTAAAAAGTGTGAAGACTGTATAAAGTACAGAGAAGGTTAAAATCTGCAGAGAAGATTTATTGATATTTCAATGTACATACACAGTCTTTTTGTGAGAGTTCCAGATACAATTTGCATACACTGTACATCAGTAAGTTTTAATGTGTACGATTGTATAACCATGATGCAATCAAGACAGGGAGTATTTCCATCTCCTCAAGAGCTTCCCTGGGCCCCTCTTGCTTTCACTCCTTTCTCCTGACTCATCTCCTCAGGCCTTGGCAGTAACTGATTTGTTTGCTCTCTGTCCCTCTGTTTCAACATTCTAGAATCTCAGCTAAGTGGAACCTTGTGTTTTGCAATCTGTTGTACCTGGCTTCTTTCATAGGCTAGTGCTAGAGGGAGATTCGTGCGTTCCGTGTGACAGAAACCCCTCTCTTTGTGCTAGCGGTGCGGGTGCCAGGTCAGTTGGGGAACTTTCTTCCTTACACATGTGGATTTCCAGCTTCAGGTTGTGACTGAAAAGGCTGCTGTGAACACTGTCGAGTATGTCTTTGTGCAGACATGTATTTTCACTCCTCCTAGGCCGATGTCTGGAAGCAGGTTCTTGGGGTCACGTGACAAGTGTCTCTTTAGCTGCGTAACTGTCAGAACGGCTGCAGCATTCTGACTCTGCCAGTGGGTGCCAGTATCCTGGTTATTCCGCGCCCTTGCCCGTGCTGGGTGGTGTGAGCCTCTTCAGTTTTAGCTGTTCTGGTGGGTGTGTGGTGTTTTCCTTGTGGCTTTAATTTGCATTTTCCTAATGATATAAGCATCTTTGCGTGTGCCCATTTGCCATTCCGTAAGCCTGCCTGAATGAAGTGTCTTTTCAAGTCTTCTCATTGTTTATGGGCGGTTTTCTTACTGGAGTGGTGAGTGTATTATGTGTTCTGGACATAGGCCCTGTGCCAGCTCCTGCCTGGCAAGTAGTCTTTCCCGGGCACACCTTCTCATTGATCCTGTCTTTCAGAGCACACGTTTCAAATGTGATGAAGAAGTTAAGGGTGAGTTTGATCATTCATGGATCGTGCATTTATGTATGTACGTGAGGGTGTTCACCTAGTGGAAGATTGCAAACATTTTCCCATTTCCATATATCCTGCTACACGTAGTCGGGTTTCAGGTTTGCATTGAGATCTCTGCTCTGTTCTGAGTGACTTTTTTGCCTGTGTTGTGAGAGTGAAATCTAGTCCAGTGCTTCCAGCTCCTTCAGTGCCATTTGCTGGAAAGACTCCTTTCACCCCTTTGCTCCTTTGTCCGAAACCACTGTCCAGAGGCATCTGGGTGTGACAGGTCTCAAGTCAGTGAGCAGTGGCCCTCACTGTTGTCCTTCAGAGCTGTTTTGACTGTATTGGTCCTGTTTCCACGGGAAGTCCAGGCTCTGTGTGGTTTCTACCCCGCAGATGCCACTAGGACTCTGAGACGGTGCCGAACTCGGAGCTGTGTGGGCGCCGAGGGCCGTGCCGGGAGCTCCTCCTCGTCCTGGTCTGCCTGTGGTTTTCTCAGGGCGCTGCTCTTCCTGCGCGCAGTCCTGCGTGCCTCGTGCGAAGTTATCCCCACGCGGGTCTTGTGTTTGATCCTCTTGTGAACCGTGCTGTCGATTTTACTCTCTGGTGCTTGCTGGTTTAAGAACGCAGGTGATTTTTACATCCTCATTTTGTATACTGCTATTTCGCTAATCTCGCTTATTCTAGAAGCTTGTTTGTAGATGTCCTGCACCTTGCGTTCCGTGACTGGCTTACTTCTTCCTGATCCACATGCCTGCATTTCCTTCTCTTCCCTCTTGGTAACCCTCCAGTGCGACGGTTAATGCGGGTTCAGAGGAGTATGGGGTTCTTGTGGGCTGCTGTGCAGACCCTCGATTGGGCCAGGGTTTGTCTGTTCTGAGTTTGCTCAGAGTTTTCAGTCTGAAATGCATCCTGGGCTTTGACAAGTTCTTTTGCAACTACCATCCGTTTTTTGTTTTGTTAATTAAGGAAAGGGAAAGGTGCAGCAGGAATGAAGGTGAGTGGGCAGACATGCAGGGAGAGAGAGGAGGGAGAAGCACCCTTATTTTATTTCCATTTTAGTTCACACTGGTGGTTCCCCCCTACACCCAGGGCTCAAACCCAGAGTGGTGTGGTCTCTGCTCCTTGGGAGGTGATTGGTCCAACCGCTGCTCCCCCAGGGCGTGCCACATTGCTTTTGTTTTTGTTTTTGGCTGTGAATCCAGTCTCAGGTTCCTGGCCTAATACTGCTCTGCCACAATAGTTTCTTACACACTCTGGGTTCACGCTGCTAATAGCTGTGACTCTCGCATCTGAATCACAGGTGGCAGCGGTGCACTGCCTTCCTTTCTCCCGGTGGCACGTCTGCTTGAATGATGGCGGCCTCATAAAGCGAGGTGGAGTGGTCCTCATTTTTTACAAGGGTGTGTATTGGGTTGGTCTGATCGCTGCTTTCTTGAACGTTTGGGAGGATTCCCTAGTGAAGAAGCCATCTTACCTTTCGGTGTGGAAAGACTTAGAAGTTTCATTAATAGATTGATTTCAGGCTCTTCAGGGTGTCTGTTTCTTCGAGGTCCCTGATCTTGTGAGGTGTCTGATCTCCCACTAAATACCATCCGGTGTGATTTTCACCTCGTGCATTGTTTTCAACTTCGGGGCGTCAGCGTGCGTCTTCCTCATCTTTTCCCTGTCTCTAACATACGGAAGACAGTCACGACAGCTGTTGCAGTGTCCCCAGGTTGTCTTTGACGGGTTGATGTTTCTCCTCACTGAGGGTTTTGTTTTCCTGCTTCTTTGCCGGTCTGATATCCTTGACTGGGTGATGGACACTGAGTTTTGACTTGTGTGATGGGTGTTTTTGTATTCCTTATAAATAAAAATATTTTCAGCCTTCCTCTGGGCTCATGCTTTAGTATTTCTCTGGTAGTGGGAATGTATTTGATGGGGGCTCCTGGCCCACTCCTGCGGGCTTCCAGGTGGCAGGTCAGGGTGCTGCCCCAGCCCTGTGGAGCAAGAGCACCTTTGGCTCTGAGCTTCTGGGCCACACTTTCCTGGTCTGGTCGGCTCTCTACTGACTCAAAGGGAGGCGTTCCTGCAGTCTGCACACCGCCTCACTGCTCTTGGCTGCATCTCCCCTGACCTTCACCTTGCAGACCCGAGCCCCATCGGAGCCCTCCTCTGCGCCCGAAAGCCTGGGGTGGAGGGGCTGAAGTAGTCAGAGCTTGCCCTTCTCCAGGGACCACCCTTTCCTGCAGCATGCTTTGACCCGTCTTGTTTTGTGCTTCATGTGGGTTTTGCTTATTTCAGGCAGAAGAGTGAATCCCATCCCTTTCCTTTTCTTGACCAGAAAGAAGCAGGAGTCCCACAGAACCCTGAACCCTCAGAGGCTTTGATTTAGTAAGATGTTACACAGTTAGGTTCTTCCTGCGCTTTTCCTGGCGTCGCTCATCACTTTTCGTAATGGAGCGGCTCTGATACCCCTTTTTCCCAGCAGTATGCTCATAGTGGGCACCATAGATCTTAGCACCGTGTCTCTACCCTGAGCCTCTGGCCTGCAGAGGGTGTCGTCACTGCAGGGCGATCTCAGGATGGCCCAGGGAGGGTCAGTGCGGCCCTGGAGAGGCCTGCGCGCAGAGCTCGTTTGTTTAGTTCATGGGAATCCCAAGTGTGACGATGAAGGAAGCCCACAGGCGCGCGCGTGCGCTCCCTCATTCATTTCCCTCTGGTACGTGATGAGGGGAATATTTTGAATGTGTTAGTCGTCTCTTTTTACAGACCTGCGTTTAAATCTGTAATCACTGCTCGGTGAAGACTGGTGTGTCTTATGTCCGTATGTTTCAGTTCTACTCGTCAGCTTAGTGAACCAACAGGAAACCGAAGACTCCACGTTCAAGAAAGCTCTCAGGAAGATTGTTGCTTTCTTGTTTTAATGCAACAAAACAAACCTGCCGTGATCTGTGTGCCTGGTGCGTCTTTAGCGGAGGTGACTTAAATGTATTCATGTACTAATAGGGCTGCTAACGCGTTAGAAAAGGCAGCGAAGTCCACAGGTTGCTAAATGGACGTGCTATTTTGTGGAGCAACGTCAGGAGTATTAGGAACACATTCAGTCAGCCGTTCAAGCTTGTCACTGGGCCCGGTGCCCTGCAGCGGCTTTCCTAGGCCGTGAAATCAGCGGCTTGTGCTGGTGATTCGCACCCACACTTGGGTGCGGGGCTGCCCGGCGCCGGCAGGAGCTGTGCGCTGCCACCTGAGAGCCGTCTTCCCAGCTTTCGACCTTCGTCTCCTTTGCATTTGAGCCCTGTGTTCACCCCACGTCGTCGTGGCAGATCTCGTGGCGGGAAGCTGGGGGCCTTCCGGAGGGGCTGCCCTGAGCAGGGCCCGGCTGCACGGCCCTTACTGCTTAAGGGGGACCACTGCTGCCGGGGACCCCCTTCTCCTAGCTGCTCGAGGGAAGAGCTGCCAGCCGTCCCTGAGGGCAGGGGTTCTTGCTTGTGCCCAAACCAGAGCCTGTGGCATGTGGTCCATGGGCAGGCTCCCGGCAGGAGGGCACCCCTCCCTTGACCACAGGACTCGGAGGGCTCTGCTGCAGGGCTGCGTCCCCTCTCACTGTCCTGGGGCCACACGACTCTAGGGTAGCCCGGGTGCCTCTGGGCCCCTCCGCCCAGTCTCACTGTCTCTCTCGTCTGGGTCTGCCCTCCAGGTGCTGGGGTGTGGCCACCCTGTCTGCTCTGCCCTGCTGTCCCGCCCTCTGAAGGAGGGAGCAGCCTGCTTCAGGGAGATAGCAGCAAGCCTGTCCCACCGTCTCTCCAGCCCAGCCTGTCACTCCCTCCTCTGGCGTCCAGTCCCTCCTCTGCCCGAAGCCGGCCTTTCTGAGTCACCAGAGCCCTCAGGGGGTGGGGGTGGGGGTGGGGAGAGGCCCGTCCGTCCGGTTGCAAGGTGCCTGTAACATGAGGATACCAGCAGTGACTCAGCAAAGAGGCCAGTCTGGGGACATGTCTTCGGCACCGCTCTCCAGGCTGGGGCCAGTTGTTGTGCAAGGCCCCCGCTTCTCAACTTCAGAAAGTTCTCGGGGTGCTGTTGTCAGGAGTGTGTGAGACGGGACATTTCCCAGAAAGTTGTTGTCGAAACCCCCCGAGCCAGCTGTCACAGGGGAAGGGCTGGGTCGGACTAGAGTTATTTGTGACACTGCTGCGGGAGCCGCGTCGTCTTCCTGTGTGACTTCGGGTCTCTGGTACTGCCTGGCGAGGATGCTGGCGCAGAGCCCTTGTCGTGAGGGTCGGGCTCCTACCTGGTCATGGGGCGCAGCTCGCGACGCGGTGGCCAGTCTGTGACAGGAGCGGGAGTCTGGTTTCTGTAGTCAGAGCAGAGGGTGTGCCCGCTGGTGCTGATAAACTTGCTGGAGAGGCCGGTGGTGCCTTTGACTTACTGTACCGTGTTCTCTTTCAGTCTTTGTAAATCCGCGTGCGTTTTTGTGTAGTGGCGTTCAGTGCAGGTTAATCATATCTGTAGCAACTCTCCTGTTTTTGTGCTTTAATTTTCTGGAGGTAACTTTGACCCACAGAACCCGCGAGTCCACGTGTGCGCCGGCCCCGCTTCCCTGTGGCTGAGTGGGCTTCCAGCGAGCAGCCTTGTAGACATTTAAGGGGTTTGTTCCCTAGGAGAACATCATATTTAGTTAAGTTTAGGTTCTGAAGTGTTTCATTACGTATATTCCTGATTTTTTTGTTTTTTTAACCCCCCAGTTCCCTGCCTGGGTTCCTTGACCTGCGTGCCTTAAACACCTGAGTCCCCGAGACACGGGTGCAGCCTCCGTGGGGGTGTGTATGTGCATAATGGTTCAAACTAGCCCAAAAAAACAGCTTCTGTGTTTATAATTCTCTGTCTGAATTGAAGGGGATGCTGCTTTTATACACGCGAGTTGAAAGAAGCTCTTACTAGAACTGGGGAAAATTTTCCGAGAAAAATATTTCTTCCTCAAACACTTGTTTGTTGTTTGCTCACTAATTTTAAGATAAAAACGTGAGTAAATGGTGCATCTAACGCGCAGAAAAATAAACAGGAAACAAAGCACCTGGCTGGGCCCTTGCGTTCAGATGTCTCCTCCTTCATCTCGCCAAGGTGGGCCGTCACTCACGAGTTGGGACGGTGGGGCCTGGCTTCACGCCTCACCCCTCTGCGCAGCCCCCCCGAGTGGCGGATCAGCACTTCCGGAACGCAGCTGCGTGGGCTGCTGACCGCTGCGCTGCAGAGGGGGTGCTGGCGCCCGGGCTCGGCGGGCCGGGCTGTGCCTGGGCTGCCGGTGCCCCTGGCACGGTGCCAGCGTCCTGGGTTGCAGCGTCCACTGGCAGTCGCCCAGTGTGGTCGTTCCTCTGCCGTCTCAGCACCGGGCGTCTTTCCGTTCAGGGCACAGAGGGGGTCTGGACACCAGCCTGTCATTTGTCCTGAATGTCGCCTTTATTCCTTTCAGGCCGTTGAGAATCTCTGCTCTCACAGAGTCTCCCCGACGCTCTACAAGCAGCTGTGCCAGGCCTGCGAAGACCACGTCCATGCCCAGATCGTCCAGTTTCGAGAATATCCTTTTGTGGCTCGTGCAGTGTCTGTGTGTCTTTGAGTCTTTTGAAGTTGAGCATCAGTAAAATAGGTAGAACTACTGAATATCCTTAAGATGGTGGCTTTTTTAATTCCCTTTTTTTATAGCGCAAAAACCTTCCCTTTCCTATAACCCTACAGAATAGATTTTTTTAAGTGGAATTTTTACCTTTTTCTTTGCTGACTTGATTAAAGCAAAATTCCGTTTATTGTTTCTGGTTGAAGTAATTTTTGTTTTGAAAATGCCCTAAAGGTTGATTCTGCTGTCCTGTAGTTTGCCCTGGTGTCACGAACTCCCAGCGCCCTCGTCAGCCCGAGGGGGCAGTGGGCAGGGCTGCTGGACTCAGCGGGTTCTGCTCACGGCCCGTAGGCTGAAACCTAGGTGTCACCAGGCCTGTGGTCTCACCTAGGCCAAGTGACCTTTGGGGCTCGCTCAGTGTAAGCAGAAGTCACTCCGTGGTCACAGCACCGAGGTCCTGCGTCCTTGCCCTCTTTGAGCACCTGGTATTTGTCCTCCTGGTCTGTCAGCATGGTCTCGGACGTAAGCATGCCCTCCCCGCCTCCGAGTCACGGGAGGGAAGCAGAGGCCGGTCGGGGTGGGGCGAACTCACAACAGCCCTGTCGCCCGCCGTCCGCCACGCGTCCTGGGTGCTGTAGACAGCGCGGTGCAAGCGACTCTCCTTCCGGGCCGCACCCGGGCGAGTGGAACGTGCTTTTAGATTCCAGTCCACCTGCTCGGGACTGCGTGTTTCTGGTCGCTTCGCTTTGAAGTGAGATAGCTGGAGCCTCTGTCTCCCAAGTTCGTTCTAGTTGGAGAGGTCTTTTCTTCCCGTGCCCCTCACTTGGCAGAGCTGACGTGTGGAGGCCACCGCGGTCTCTCTGCAGCCACCGACTGTGTTGGGGTGCTGATGTGCTCCGCCCTCCGCGAGGAACAGAGAGCAGTCCTGCTGTCGCGTGCTGGCCCCGAGCCGCCCCGCGGTTGTCTCTGCGAAGCTCCTCTTGCTGGTTAGGCAGCCGCCCGGGCCAGAGTACACATCCCGAGCCACCCTGAAGATGCCCAGCACCCGTCTCAGGCCACGGCTTGGGATGCCGGGCCCTGAGCATCCTGGGAACCCGCGTCCAGCATGCTGGCGCCTGGCAAGAAGGCCGAGTCCCAGACTTGGCAGAATTCCTCCGCGCTTCCCTCCAGGAGGCCGCGTGAGAGTGAGCTGCACGGCTCGCCGGAAGGCTCTTCGTCCCTGCTCAGGCTGCCCGCCGGCGGCCCCCACGGACTGCACAGGGGTGTCCGTGAGCTGGCCTGTGCAGCGGTGCCGGGCGCGTCTGTGTGCCTTCCGGACAGCGGAATGGCCACCACGCTGAGTTTCCGCAGACGGTGCCCGGCCTGCGCAGCCGCCACGCTGCCCTGACCCCTTCCAGAGAGAAGGCGGCAACGAAGACCCTCTGTCCTGAGGCACCGGGCGCTCGGGTCGTCTCAGCTGAGAGCGAGGCAGTGGGAGGTGCCGCAGCGCAGCTTGGACACAGCCGTGAAGCAGAGGCTGGCGGAAGAGACGCCGTGTCTGCACACTTGCATTTGGATCCGAGCGCACTGAGCAGAGCGGGACTTCAGTCTATGCTCTCAGAAGGTCCTCAATGGCCGTTTAAGCAAGACCCCAGGGTGCTCGGACAGGCTTTGGGCAGGTGATGGCAGTTGACGAGAGGTTGGAAGCAGTGCACGCGGGTCGTGGGCCTGCGGAAGAGGGCAGCACTGCCGACCAGCGCTCTTGGGGCAGGGCTGTCCGCACCACGGGGTGCCTGCCAAGCCTGGAGGATGGCCCCTGTGTGCCGCCTTAGCCAGCGCCCTATCCGTTGAAGGCTCGCATATCCAGGCAGCAGAGACCCTTGGAGTGGAGTCTGCCCATGCTGTGTGCCGACCCCGTTGGTGCTGGTCGTGCTGGTCTCTGCCCCTTCCCTGAAGTTCGCTGCTCTTGCTGAGCAGGCTGTCCCTTAGAGGAACGTGGTCCCAGCACTGACGCCGCCGCTGGAAGCAGCTTGGCCAGCCCCACGGTGCAGAGGGCTCCTGAGTCCTGACACCAGACAAGTGTCCTCTGGACCCCGCAGAACAGCCATAGACGAGCTCCGCTTTCCCTCCCTGTCACTTGCCAGTCACCGTGCAGCGTCGTTCTCCATTAGCACAGACCCCGGGCTGCCGGGCGTCGGCGGCGATCTGGACAAAGGGGCACAGGAGACCGGTGCAGCCTCAGTTTCCCAGGGTATATGAGCGTTTGGGGTTTGCTGCTACATTTTCTGTTGTTTGAAGACCTGCCTGGTACCCCTCAGTAGGCTGCAGCAGCACTTTAGCTGGGTTGTGTTGTCAGAAGGCTTGTCAGAAGCCTGTCGGCAGGGTGAACATGCAGCAGTCTTCTGTCCGTCCTGCGGTCATGCACGCGGCCTGCAGCGGTTGTTGCCGTGGGCTCAGGCTTTAGGAGGCAGGGCCCAGTGAGCGCCACACTGGCATTGGCCTGCCACCTCATGCCCTCTTCTGCAGGAGACGGCAAGCTGTTGCTTGAACACTGATGCTGGTCTTGCAGAGCTGCATGAGTCTCCGCCATCAAACGGGCCCTTTGCTTTTGACCTTCCCTTCCCAGGACTGGGTCAGACGGTGGTGCAGGGCAGCCCCACTCAGGCAGGCTTGCCCCCACCAGCCTTCGCATGTGCCCGGGCATCTGGTGTACCTGAGGCGGGGCTGCTCTCAGGCGCTCACGCAGCCGGGCCGCTGTGACCTTGCACAGTTAAGGTGGCTCTTCCAGAATCGCTTCTAACCTTTGGACGAGGAGCTCTGCACTGGGCTGTCGTGTCCAGTTTCTTAGCACAGCCGAGAGGCAGGCAGCCACTGGCCAGGACGGTGCACGGGTGCCCAGGTGCCACACTGACCGCCAGCCTTCCTCGGCCAGAGCTCCCTGCCGGCAGCACTCCAGCACCTGGCTGCCGGCTGCTCTTCTCCGCGCCAGGCTTGAGTGTGAGGCGGTGGCCCCCCTGCTGCACGAGGAGGAGCCAGGCCAGCGTCGCCCAGCTTGCACGGGGGTGGCCAGGAGGCCGTGGCTGCCACCAGGGGCTGTGGCACCAGGCTGCTGTGAGCCCTGAGGGTGTGGCCTCACGCCGTGGTTGGCCTGCTGCTGTCTGTCGGTGTGTCGTGAGCCTCTTGAGACGTTCTGAGTCAAGCGAGAGCGTCCCAGTGTGCGTGCGGGCCACCCTGTCAGTTCTCGCCGAGGTTAGAGGTTAATTCTGCTTGAGCCACTTACTTCTGCGTCCCCGTTGCTGTTAGTCACTGACCTGCCTCAGCACCCTGCCCTTCGCAGGGCGTTGGTGTAGGCCCGCCCATGAAGCCCCACACGAGGGGACAGCCGGCTCGTGTCGGTGTTCCGACTGCTAAATGCCACGCACTCTGCTGTGGCGGTCAAATCCGCGTGGTCCCTGGCTGTGAGCCCTCAGTTTCCTTAGCAGGTCTGCACAGAGTCTCTAGACAGTGCCCTGTTCTTGAAGAAGATTAACACGTGCTGGCAGGACCACTGCAGACAGATGGTAAGCCGGCGGCGGCGGACTGAAGACGGGCACTCGGTGGCGGCGCGTTGGTAGACAGACGGGAGACCGGCTGTGAGGAGGAGCGTCTGCATCGGCTGCCCGCTTTTCCCCGCGATCGGAGCGGGAGCGCAGCTCAGACCTGCCTGCCCGCCCGAGCGTCTGTCACCCCCGAAGGGCCCCTCAGCGCCTCCCCGTTCCCCGTTGACCCCTGGTGGGCAGCCTGAGGTGCAGACAGGCACCAGCAGCCCCGGTGCTAGCAGCTGCGGGTGTATCGATTCCGACCTTACTGACTTGTCGTTCTGATGGACATAAGTGGGGAAAAGACAGTGCCCGTGGTTCCTAAGCAGCTCGACTGTCCTGTGCCCCAGGTGAGCTGGCAGGAGACATGACAGGTCTCTGCGCCAGGCCCTGGTAGGTGCTAGCGCTAGGTGAGGCTTGGTGAGTGTCCTGGGAGGTTGGAGGTTGTGTTTCTGGGAATAAGCTGACCTCTGAGGCCAGATCCACAAGGGAAGGACAGCGCCAGCGTCCACCCTTGTGCCCAGCGAAGCCGCCACATGCATGCCTGCCAGGCCTGCACGGAGCTACCCCTCCCTGGGCAGTGAGGTGCAGGACCCCAGGGAGAGGGCCAGACACAAACAGCCTGGCAGGCCACACTGCCATCCGGAATAGGTGTGCAGGTCGAGGCAACTAGCCAGGGCTCAGGACTTTGCCGTAAGTTTCAGTCATCAGTGAAGCTTGTTTCTATCCCAGATCATGATCCGAAGTATCTTCCTATTCCTGGATCGCACTTACGTCCTCCAGAACTCCATGCTTCCTTCCATCTGGTGAGTGCCTCGTCCTGTTGGGATCCAAGTCTCCAGACTGCTCGTGGCTGCCTTGCCCTTCGTCGGCCACGCTGGGGCCCACGTGACGTGGGGCACAGGGGCGGGGCCACCAGCACGGAGTCTGTCACCAGACACTGCACAGTGGGGCACCTGCATCCGGGGCCCCCTGCCCTGCTGGCCTGCTGCTTTCTTTCACCCCTCTAGAGTGACACAGTCCCCAGTCACACCCAGAGTAAAGGAACCTGTGTTCTCGTTACCTTTAGCCCAAGTTCTTAAAAAGCTGCTTCCTTTCCCAGCTTCGCATATGAGTCCCTTTCTCACAGCAAGGTCATGCCCAAGGTTGGACCGCTGGCTTCTGTATCGCCTGATAACTGCCTGTCAAAACTTTCCTGGTTTTAGAGATGGAGACGGAGGCACAGAGTTCAGGTGCCTCATCTGGCTGTTGAGCTAGAGCCCGAACTCTCAGTTGACAAGGTGCCAGCTTCCCAAAAACTGGCTCAGAGGCAGCAGATGGGGCAGGGTAGGTCAGGGCGCCACCTGGGAACTCCGAGAAAGCCGCGTGAGGGGGTGAGGAGGGAGAGCGATCAGCAGGCGAGAGAGCACCTGTGGCCGTCATGCCCAGGCCCGGGGGTGGGAGAGGACGACTTCAGCTGAGACTTCATTCTACAAAGATTTAGCTTCCTAAGCGCTGGGTAACCCCACCCTGCTTTGAATTGTTTTGCAGGCTTACAGTAATTCACATAACCCCCATTTTATAGTTGGAAGGACAGAAGGACAAGCGCAGAGAGGTTAGTCATTGTCCAGGATCACAGCACATGAGGTAGTCGCCATCACCACCACTCGCCTCCAAGACTCAGTCCAGACTGCTGACTGGAACCCATGTGCTTGCCCTGTGCCCACTGCTGTCTCTGCAGTATGTGGAGACTGGCCCACAAGTCCCACTGGAGCAGGAAGATCCTGTTGTCGTGCGGGGTGCAGTATAGGAGAATCGTGCATCCACGTGGATGAGACCCGTGCTCGCCCGCGTTGTGTGTACTCACCACACCTCCGCTCACGATTAATGCCGCTACCCCCACCATTCTCTACCCTGAAGACCTTCACCACCTCATCACCTCCACCCCCACCACCAACGCCCCCATC
>RJWH01011179.1:0-13371 GCA_004363575.1 Solenodon paradoxus | reverse complement strand
TCCATCACAGAAGGTTCCTCTCAGCCCCTGTCTTACCTCCCTTTCCTTTTGACTTCTATCTTCCCTTCCTTTTTCCTTCTCCCCTCATTTTACATCCTGACACTCATTGAAGGATTCCCACTAAAAGGCAGGCAAAGAAGTGGTTGTTCTGGGAGTAGGAATGAGAAAACAAGGCAGGTTAGGGTGCATATGTGACCCTGCGGATCACCACATCGCAGGTGGGGTGATGTCTCTCCACATCTAGAAGGATACTCTAGAGAGATGAGCTAAGGGTTCCCTAGAATCATTCATCTAGATCGCTCAGCATGTCCTCACCCCAGGCAGGCCGGGGAATGGGATTCAGGAACTGAAGGACAGAGCCAGTCATCAGCTGAGGCAGCTGGACTGGTGCAAACTAACTTCGTGGACTGACCCTTCCCCCAGTCCCCAACATTTGTAAATAGGTCACATCCAATGCAAATTGACATTCTGGGTGGAGGAGATAGGAATGGGGAGCCGGTGGGGTGGGGAGTAGAGGATGCCTCCCTGGCACTGAGAGGATGCCAGGGACGAAAGCTCACACAATGATGCAGAGAAAGACATTTGCTAATGGTCGCTCTCGCCCTGACTACGTCCCTCTTCAAATTCTCCTCTTCCTCCTATTCTTCCTCCTCCTCTTCCTCCCCCTTTTCTTCCTCCTCCTCCTCTCCTCCTTTTCTCCTTCTCTTCCTCCTTCTCTCCTCCTCTTCCTTTTCTTCCTTCTCTTCCTTTTCTTTTTTCTTCCTCCTCTTCCTCTTCCTCCTCTTCCTCTCCTCCCCTTACTCCTTCTCTTCTTCCTCCTCCTCCTCCATTTTTTCCTCCTCTTCCCTCTCCTTTTCTTTCTCCTCCTGCTACTCCTCCATTAGGCCATCTTCAAAGTCACTAAGAATCTCTTTCTGTCTGAACACCTTGGATTAAGGGAGGGCAGGGGACAACCAGGAAAGTCAGTGCGACTTGCCACACTCCAGGCTTGTTCTTGTGGTGGAGTAAAGTGATCAAATTTGGAGGAAAGCTGCATAAAAAAAGTAGAATGTTTAGAAAGTAGTTTTTTTTGTTTTGTTTTGTTTTGTTTTTTTACTTACTGGCTCTACATTCAATAACACAAACTGGCTCTAGGTGTGGTCCTAGGGCGCCTGCTTGCCAGGCAGTCAACAGACGTGGTGAAATGTTTCTAAACACACAACCATCCATTCACCTGCCTGCCTGCACTGCTGTGCTTCAGCTTCTAAGAGGAAACGGGAGTTCAGATGGGACGGATGACATTGGGAGTGAAGGTGGAAGGACGCGGAGATCCTTGCCAGGGTCTGTTCTGTGTCTTCACTGCCTTTCTCCGGGATGCACGAAAACTCCAAAATGGTCCCGCCACGCCACACAGCTCCCTGACTCTCAAGAGCCTGCGGATGCGATTGGGCTCAAGAAGAAGGAAGAAACTCATTTTTCTTTCCCCTCACCTCTGTCATGACCAAAATAATGATCTCCAGCCTGAGAACCACCTAGAAAGGGAAAGCTGCACATTTACTACTGACACTTCACTTAGCCCAGAGACTGGAGGTGTGACACTGCTGGGGTCCCACAGATGCCACTTCTGGGGTCAGAAACCCTGCCAATCTGCTCTTTCCCTGCAGGTAGCCGGGTCCAAGCCTGCAGGCCTCCACTGAACCGGCAGCCCCGGAGCAAGGTCCCAGTTGGGGACAACAGCCCCTCTAGAGGAGGGACACTTGCTTGGCAGGGGAAAGGGGATTTTACCACCTTTGCAGGCAGAAAACTGTTCTGGCTTCCTGCCCAGGCAGCTGTGAGGAAAGCAGCCTTCCAGGTCTGACTGAATCAGTGGTTCACACCAGCCTACCCAAACAGACCCTGCTGTTGTTTGATTTCCTCCATGACTTAACCTCCAGGAGAAGGCGTTCCTAGTGCTTCCTGTCGATGTCTTTCTTTAGTTCTGCTAATAATTAATAATTGTGTTATATGTTGTGATGTTCCTTCATTTGGTGCATATATGAATAAGCATTCTGTCTTCTGGCTGAATTGACCCCTTAATCATTATGTAATGACCACCCTGTCTTTTGTTATGTTCTTTAGATATTTTATCTGATATTAGTATGGCTATCCCTGCTTTTCTCAGATTATTGTTTAACTGTAAGATTGTCTTGCAACCTTTGACTTTGAGTCTATGTTCATGTTTAAAATGTAGATGAGTTTTCTATATACCACACAAAGTTGCCTTATGTTTTTTAATCCGGTTCAACTACTCTAGGTCTTTGGATTGGTGAGTTCAATCCATTTGGCATTTAGGGTGATTATTGATATGTACCTGTTTATTGTCATTTTGTTCATTGTTTTCTGGATGTTGTTGCTCACAGCACCTTTTGATGTGGGAACAGCATAGCATAAAATCTATTCAGCAGGTATGCAGATAGATGTATGAGGAGAAAGTTAACTATCTGGCAAAACCTGAGACTGCTAAAAGCAAGGACCTCTCCTTAGCACCCTGAGTCTGAAGACACACCCACAGTTACTCACACCATTTTATTCCAGGTAACCTTAGCAGCTCTCACTAGAGCTCCCGCCCTCCGGATGCACCCAGGAAGGGAGGAGTCCCATCCCTCAGGTACATACAAGAATCCATTTTTGCTTCTGAGAGGAGATGCAGGCTGCACATGTGGTGACACACAAATACACACGTGTATGTCCTGCTTAATGTAACTTTCTAACTCTTTCACCTATAAAGTTTCAGTTGCTAAATCACTGACAATCTTATGGAGGGCCCTTTGTATGTAACTCGTTTTTCTTGAGCTGTTTTTAAGATTCTCCATTTTTTAAAAAAATAGTTAAATAGGAAATAAGGCCATCAGCTAGGAAAGATACTGAGAAGAGCAAGACAATAGAGATGCTATCCCATAGGTCTTATATACTGTCTTTTTATCTTTTCATTCTTTTTCCTCTTTGCTCATCTGCTTGAGTGTATTCCACTGCCTTATCTTCATGCTCACTGATTCAGTCAGAAAATTCTTCCAGCCTACTGCCAAACCCCTCTATTGTGTTCTATAGTTCCGTGAATTGTTTTTAACTGCCTCATATTTTCTCTCTCTTTGTCGTAGTTCTCTTTTTGTTGCTTCATCATTTTCCTGATTTCAGTGAGTATCATTAAAACTTTAAAGTCTTCATCAGGTAGTTTACTTAATTCTATTGCTTTCAGATTTTCCCTGGGGTTTTGCTTTGGTCCATTGTTTTGTATATATTTCCCTGTCTCTCTACCTGTTTGGCATCCTGTGCTTATTGCTATAGGTTAGGCTTCCCTGGTGTAAAGACTTTGTGTTAGGGTGTCAAGTTGTACAGAATAGACCTGGGTGTTGGTCTGGAGACTGCACTCCCTTCAGTTGCGTGATCTCCACACTCATCACATTTGTTAAAGCTCTAATGTGAACCCTGTGTTGAAACCTGAGAATTCAGCACATGGGGTCTGAGTTGGGGTGGGGAAAGCAGAGGTTGGGTCTACTGCCTCCGGCTGAGTGTAGCCCATGTACAACCCAAGGACCCAGGCTTATATCCCGGAACTGGGGATAACAGCCAGGATGAACAACTAAATAAAAATTACAATACATGCCTCTTCCTCCTCTCTCTTCCTTTCTTCCTGCCTATTTGTCTTCTTGCCTGATTCCTTCTTTAAAAAAAAAAAAAAAAAAAACAAGTGTGAACTCGAGGTAAACTGTGGACTTTGGGCGATTAGAATGTAGGTTCATGAAGGGTAGCAAATATAGCACTTTGGTGGAGGATATTGAAATGAGGGAAGTGGGGAGCGGGGTATGTGGGGAATCTCTCTATCATCATTTTCATTTTGCTGTGAATATAAAAACCGTTCTAAAGAAATGAAGTCCACAAAATAAATGTGTTAATGATAACACATAAAAATATATGGGGGCACATGCTACTAACTTTAGCAGGTAAATCTGCTGGCATAGTTCAGATACAGCCCCCAAGGACCCAGGACCTGGGACCAGAGGCGGGGCAGGGAGGGTGTTGTGGGGGAGCAACCCAGATGAACATCTAAATAAAAATTTTTAAATGCTTAAAAATAAGCTAAAGTTGATGCGGGAAAAGCCACAGTGGGGTGAAGCATGGCAGAATTAAAACAACTGATTTGCTGTAAAAGTGTTCTGAATCGAGCTGAAAAATGTCTTGGAGGCTCCTTCACGCCCACCCCATTTAATTTTGGGAAAGCCCACTCTTGAGTGCCGTCCTTCAATCCCCAGCCTCATCTCACTAGAGGGCGCATAGCCCTACATGCCCAGAGGGTGCCGCCACTCCTCGTCACCAAACACAACTTTCTGTCTGAATTCCCTTTTCCCCATCACAAGAAGCTACTTTCTGATGCTTGACAAAAATAGGCACATACAGGTCATTAAAAATGAATCAAATAATAAAAACTCTGGTAAGATTGGTGTTAAAAATATCCAGAATCTCATATTACCTTAAAGTGTGTGTGTGTGTGTGTGTGTGTGTGTGTGTGTGTGTGTGAGAAAGAGAGGAAGGAAGGGAAGTATGGAAGGAAGGAAGGGAGGGAGGAAAGGAGGGAGGAAGAAGCATGTGTAGTTGTTTTGTTTTGGTTCTCATCCCTGCCCCAGGTCTCAAACTTGTGTCCTTAGGCTTTACATGGTCCGCATGCCAGCATCTCGGCCACACGAGCCACGTGGACACACCCAAGAAATATATGTTTAAGGATTTTAGGAAATCTTTTCATTCTTTCATTCTAATAATGGACATTTAACCAGTGCAATACAAATTTCACTTAAGGCATTTTTTTTTTTTTTTTGCTCCTTTATATGGAGAGACTGAATATACAAGAGGATAATAGTCAGACCATATATGACAAGAGAACTCTAATGCACATCTCTACTGCAACCAGCAGGGGAAGTCAAACCACAATCTCTTAGTAATTGCACCAGATTCCCCTATTTTTGCTACTATTCCACCCTAACCCCTCCCTTCCAACTTAAAAATAACCAGAGGAAGACAAATCAGTCTGCAAACCAACCATATAGGCTTTTTGTTACCCCACCCAGAGCTTCCCCTAGCCAACAGCCTCCAGTCAAGTCAGGCCACAGCCTTCGTTTTCAGTCACTCAACTTTCCCTCTCCCCTGCCTGCCCAAGTCTCTGCTAAAGCCAAAGGGCAATGGCTGACACCCTTGTAAGCTCTGAATCAGCAACTTCTTTTGGTTCTCATTCAAGTGGCATTTGCTTATTCCCATGATGTCATCTCTCACAAGTGGCTACCTGCCATTCGCCTGGGCTGTCCAGAATGTCTGTAGGGGTACAGCACTTTCATGGTTAAGTCCTCGCCCCTCTGAGCTTCTCTTGGTGGCTTTGTAGTTTGATGTAGTGATGAAAATATTAATACTGAAGTCAGCTACTCCAGCAGTTGTTAGTTGCATGAGCTCAGCCATGATACTTACCCTCCCTCAGTTTCCACATCTCTCAGGTGAAGGTAATAATGTCCTTTGAGCTCTTTCATAAAGTTGTTGCATCTCCAGGGAGAGACAGCGTTGACTTAGAGAGATATCTAAATGCTTAGGGTCCTGGACCTCAGAGCAAGTGTCCTAATCAAGCCCCCATTGCTGACTAGTGGGATGAAGAGGAAACACTTAGTGACCTGCTTTCATGTGAGAACCTTGGGTCAGGTTCCGGTCACAGGGAGGGTAGCACAACTGACTTTTTGTGACCCTTTGGTCCACTGACTGGGAAAGAAATAGGCTCCTTGCTTGAGTGTGGCATTGGAGGCTGGGGCAGTTTCTTTGCAAAGGCTGAGCAAGCAAGAAACCTCAACCCAAACTCTCAGGTTCTTCGGATCCCTGATGAGAAAAAAACATCAGCAGGAGTCAGAAATGGGCACAAGAAAGTTGTATTCAAAAAGGAAAGCACACATTCATGAGTGGGTGTGGGCCTATTCTAGAATGAGTAAGGCAAGAAATGTGTACACATAGGTGTGTGTGGGGGTGCGCTCCAAGCTAGAGAGAGATGCATGCCAGAGTCTACACATAATAGGGATTTTTTTTTTTTGCAATTGCTGGGGAGTGATTGCATGAGACTGATTAATATTCATGAGATTCCTGTGAAAAGGGTGGGATTTTGTCAGTGGAGGGGAGGTTTTTTCCTTCTTAAAGGAAACCCTGCAGTTAAATCCTTACATGGTTTTCCTCGGAAGCGTCATGACCTTCCAAGGGGACAGTTGTGTTTCACCTAATTTCAGTGGAATTTCCCTCATCAGCTGCTGGTTAATTTTCCTCCAGCTGGCTAACCTGCCTTAAGTGTACCTAAAGATGTATTGATGAGTGAAGGACAAGATCCTAGGATCTTTGTGTTTTTTCTTGACTTGACCACCAATTGGAGCTCTTTGTAAGCCACTTAAGGTTCCTGAGTGTGCTTTCCCATCCGCAAAATAGTGACAATAACCCTCACCCTTCCTGAATGACTGATCATTATAAAGAGCTGATGAAATAATGTACGTGCAACTATGTTTAATCTTCTAAGTGTGATACAGATGCCTGGAACTATTCTTAGCATATATATAGATATAGATATAGATATAGATATCAATATATACAGATGTATCGATAGAAATACCTATATCTATGTATTGATAATGGGAGTTCTGGCGGAGAGAGAGAGAGGCCACATGACAGGGTGAGTCTTCTTATGTTCTTCATGTCTTGTGGGTGGGCTGCAAAGCCCACTATCCACACCAAGGGCCCTGTTCTTTGCAAAGGCCTCTCCCTGACTTCTCATGATCCCAGTGTGCCTCCAGGAGGGGCAAGTTCATGTCAATGAACCCTCACTCTTCTTAGAAATGAAAACCATCTCTTGACTCTAGCATTTGTTTATAGGCCTTCCTTACACGTAGGTTTTTTCACAAGGCCAAGTAAAGCAGGACTGGCAGAAGGGTAAGTGCATGTGTTGTTTTTTATTTATTTATTTATTTTAACGAAAGGTATGGGTAGGATTGAAGGTGAGTAGGCTGGTGGGCATGAAGAGAGAGGAAGAAGAAGCATCTTTATTTTATTTATGTTTAGTTCACACTGTTTCCCCCCCTGGACCCAGTACTCAAATCCAGGGGTATGTGGTCTTCACTCCTTTGGAGGTGACAGACCTAACTGCTACTCCACCAGGGTGCACCAGGTTGTTTTTTTATTTTAAAGAGTGTAAGGAAGGAAGTGGGAGGAGGAAAAAGCATTTGTAAGGAAGGAAGAGGAGGAAGAAGCATCTTTATGTACTTACTTTCTGCGTTTTCTTCCTGGCCCAGATCTCAAACCTAGGTCCTTGGATTTTACATGACCTGAATGCCAGCATCTCAGCCAACTGAACCACAAGAACAAGTTCAGTGCATGGGTTGTAAGACCAGATCTGGTAACATCTCAGCTCTGACACTCTAGAGAGGTCACATACTTTCTATAATAGAGATTCCTCACCTGTAAAACAAAACGGTAGCTACTTCATAGTATTGCTGGGAGGATTACAGTGAAACAGAATATTTGCAAAGCATATATCTGATGAGGAATGACTATCCAAACTATATAAAAGGACTCCTATAACTCAAAAAGATAAAAAAAAAACAAGCAACAGATTAAAAAATAGACAAAGGACTTGAATAAAAATTTCTCCAAAGAAGATGCACAAATCACCAACAGGCACAGGAAAAGACATTCAACAGCACTAATCATTAGGGAAGTGCCAATCAACGCCACCACAGTAAGATACCACCTCACACCCATTAGAATGGTTACCCTCAAAAAAGAGAAAGTGATCCATGTTAGAAAGGGTGTGGAAAACCTGGAGCCCTTGTACACTATGGGTAAGAATGTCACATAGTGGAGTCATTATGGAAAACTATGGCAGTTCCTTAAAAAATTAAAACCTGACACCTAAAGGAACTAGAAAAAAGAAAAACAAATGTAGCCAAAAGTCAACAAAAGGGAGGAAAAAATAGAACAGACATAAATGAACTAAAAATCGAAAAGTCAATGCAGGTGCCCTCTCGTGGAGTAGCGGTTGAGTCAGTCGTCTCCGAAGGATGCAAGCCACGTACCCCTGGGTCCTAGTCCTGGGTCTCGGGGCGGTGGGAAGCAACCAGTGTGAACAACTATAGAAAAAATAAAATAAAATTCTTCCTCTTCCTCTCTCTTCCTGCCTGCCTACTCACCATCATTCCTGCCTGCACCTTGACTTTTTAAAAAAAGACAATACCAAAGACCAATAAAACCAAGAATGGTGCTTTGAAAAGATAAAGAAAATTGACAAACCTTGACTGGATTCACTAAAAAAAGAGAGAAAGTTCTAATAAATAGAATCAGAAATTAATCACACAGCCGGAAGAAATAGAAAATGTGAACAGACCTATCACAAGCAAGGAAAAACTGAAACAGCAATCAAAATTTTCCCATTAAACAAAAACCCAGGACCAGACTTTACTAGCTAGTTTTACCAAACTGTCAAAGAAGATTTAAAACCTATTCTTCTCAAACTCTTCTGAAAAATTGAACAGGGAATGCTTCTAAACACATTTTTTTAAAGGAAATGTGCAGGCAGGAATGGCAAGTAGGCAGGCAGACAGAAAGAGAGAGGAGGAAGAAGTATCTTTATTTGATTTTTATTTAGTCGTTCACCCTGGTTGCTTCCCCCCAGGCCTGGTACTCAAACCCAGGGGTGTGTGGCTTGCTCCTTTGGAGGTGATTGACCTAACGGCTGCTCCACCAGGGCCTGCCTAAAAACATTTTTCTTAAGGAAAGGCATAGGCAGAAATGAAGGTGTATAAGCAAGCAGACAGGAAGAAAGAGGAGGAAGAAGCGTTTTTTATTTATTTTACTTAGTTTTTCATCTCGGTTGTTCCCACCGCCTCCCCGCCAGCCCAGGTCACAAATGCAGGTCCTTGGGATATGCATGGACTGTGCTCTAGACTGGAAGTAACAAATCTAACCACTACTCCTCTAGAACACACCCTCAAAACACATTTATGAGGCCAACGTTACCCTGATGGGACAGGTTCATAGAAACCGAATCCGGGTGCGCTCTGGTGGCCTAGTGTTTAAGGCCACTGGACACAGTCCATATGCATCCCAAGGACCCACGTTCCAAACCCGGAGTCCGGGGGAACAGCCAATGTGAACAACTAAATGAAAAATAAAGTGCTTCCTCCTCTCTCTTCCTGCCTACCTGCCTACTTGCCTTCATTCCTGCCAGCATCTTTCTTTCAAAAATTTAAAAAAGAAACCAAATCTGTTTTCCTGCCTCATGTCCTTTCTTGTTCCCCGGCCCTGTGACTATTGGCTGTCACCTCTCCACATATCAGGACTGTATTTTTTATGCCAGCCCCAGCCCTCAGTCTCAAACCCAGGTCCACAGCTTTCAAATCCTGAACTTTAGCTGCCTGAGCCACAGATGGGGGGTCCAGGGGTGATTTCTACTGATGTCCATCCAAAGTCAGGCAACCGCTTAGCCCAATAATGCAGCGTCCAGAATTCATGTAGTTAGAGCAAGACAGCAGCAGTCCCTTTGCGCGCTTCACACAGGGCTGAGAGGCTAAAGGTCAGCGATGGCAGTCTTGGAATGCAAAATGCTCAGGGTGAGGGGCAAAGCCTTGGGGCTGGAAAGGAAGGCAGCACCTAGAATACCCACCCAGGAGTCAAGGAATACACACCCTCTGCTATTCACACAGTTCCTAAGTCCTGCTGAACTGCAGGCAGGTGGAAACTGCCACAGATTCCGGATGGGAAGCAGAAAGATTTTCCTTCTATAACTTGGCACCTCTGTTCATCTGTAAAGGTAAATACGGACCTCGCAGAAAGGGCTGCCTTCTGATTTATGGGGACTCCATGACAAGGCAGTCCGAGAGCCAAGCGCGTTGGGATTCTAACCCCCAGAACTTTACGTCTGCAGAGCAACATTTTTGTGGGAGGAGATGGGAAGTCTATTAATTTTTGACACCATGTAAAAAAGACTGGCATTTCCTGACCAACCACCAGGGCAGCCAGAAGTTTATAAATGAAGACTCTGTGGTTCCTTTGTCTGAAAATATGTAAGTTGTTGTTGGAAAAAAGCAGCTTTAGTTCCTTCTTTGAAATATTCTGTGCTGAGTAAACAGAACCTACGGACGTGTTCCACGGACAGTATGGCTTTGCCATGGACAGGCCAATGAAATGTTCACTGTCAACCCAGGCTGTGGAGACATGGTAAGAGCAAGACACACGCTACCGTCAGAGTTGAGAGAAGTCCATAGAGTAGGCGGAAATCAAAACAGAACTTTCCAGACTTGGCTGAACTATGTTCTGAACAAGATGGCTTTGTGGTTGCTCCTGGTCTGATTCTTCCCTGCACGTGATGTCTTAGCACCATCAGGAATTTCTCTTGCTGCTCTTCCATATCTGCTGCTCTGTAGAGAGATCATTGACTTGGGTGTCACGCCCTAAATCTAACTCTTCTCTTGTTACATTTCTTCATCAAAGACATAGAAGTTTGGGTCGGATTCTAGTAACCAGATGTTTACTTTGTGATGACTTCTGAGTTCTCCTAATAGGAACCTAAAAGGAACTTTATCTATCTGTCTCTTCCTTCTAGGTAGGAAAGCTAACATTCATCTCCTCCAAGAAATGTTGTCTTATGGTCAAACCCACCCAGTCCTAAGCCCAGACTGCAGAATCACAGTCAAGTCATCTCATGAGTGTCTTTTGTTAAGTTGTTTTGTGAGTACAGGGGTCTGTACTTTCTAGTCCTTTGGTCTACCAACCCAGCGTCAACATGGAATATAGGTTTCCTTTTAAAACTGGTAATGCAATCCAGGTCATGGAATATAGTTTTCCTTTTAAAACTGGTAATGCAATCCAGGTCACGGAGTAGCTGACTGATCAGGTGGCTACATACTAAAGATGAAAGAAAACTGGAAAAGCTTCTGAAAGAAGAGCAACAGCAGTGACAGTTTAAACAGTCTTCCTCAGCAGGTCACATATGTTCAAGAATCTGGAGTTTGATAGATACAGGCTGGAAATCCAGCTCTACTGGGTACTAATGGTAGTTTCTTGAGCAAGTTATCTCATAGTCCTTGTGCCTCAACTTTTCTCTATAAAAATAGGGAGAGTAAGAATACTATTTTGGAGCTATTTCCAAGTTTCAATGAGATCCTACATGAACAGTTCTCAGCATAGTGTCCAGCGTACAGGAAATGCTGCAAGCTGTTAGCTCTTTCGTGAAGACAATGATGATAGCTATCATGAAGTCAGCCCATCCTAGGAGTCCAGGCCTCATGGCAGAAAGTCCGTAGGCTTGGTCCACTCTTGCTTCCTTCCCATTCCTAAAAAAGCAGAAGAGATTTCTAGAATCTTGAACAAACATTTGGTTGCCTTCTGGAATATATACATTTGACTGCAAGGAGTCAGGAAGTGATGATCTGAGATCCTCTCCTATTTGCTTCCATGACTTAGAAGAATATCTTCAGAAAAGTGTGGATTCAGTGGTAGATATGTGCTATGTTATGAAAGGAATATCTAGGGGTATTGGGAAAGAGAAATAATGAACCTTGGATATCACCAATATCTGTCCTTAGAAGTGTATTAAGAATGCACAGGCAGGGGGAGGGGGGTGGCAAGTGGGAGCAAGTGGTTGTGGGGGTCCAACAGACAGTAGTGGAGGACTTTTGGTGATCTGGTGGTGGGTATGGTGTGTTATCATGTATTTGACAAACGGTGAACCTGCACATCTAAATTTAATTGATTTGTAAATCAAAATACCACCATGATAAAAAGGCAGAAAAAGTGGATGAAACCCATTTCCTTCAGAAAGATTTGTTTTGAGAAGAATGTACACCACTTATTAGCTAGCTAAATCATAGAGTTTGCACTAAAATACATAGGATTTATAATTACCTTTATTTTTGTGCTTTTTCTAGATATTTTATTTTTCCAATTTACCATCACAATGATCATTAACTTTGAAAGATGCTTTAGTCCTATTTACATCAGAGATCTAAAATAGTCAAACTCAAAGAAGCAAAGGTACTAAGTTTCATTTATACAAGACGAATAAATCTTAGAGATCTACTCTACAATATCTAGCTTATAGTTAGCAATACCGTATTGCCTACCTAAAATTTTGCTAGGAATGTAGATGTTATGTAAATTTCTTATCATACGCACAAATAATAACAAATAAATAGTATCAAAGGAAACCTCTGAAGGTGATGGATATGTTGATGGTACAGATCACGATGATAAGTTTCACAAGTTTACAACTTATTCCCGAATTTATCAGGGTATATACATTAAATAGGTATAGCTTTTAATATTTCAATCATATCTTAATAAAGCGATTTTAGAAACTGAATAAATTCAAAGGAATATATAAGGAGGGAATTCACATAGGATCAGAAATCTCGCTTCCAAAAGAGCTCTAAGTTGACCTCTTTTTTTTTTTTAAAGGAAAGAAGGGAGAAGAAGAATTTTAAGGAAGGAAGAAGAGAAGGCAGCACTTTTTAAATTTAGTTTGGTTACCATTGCCTTCCCTCAGGTTCGTGAACCTGAGTCCTTGGACTTTACATGGTTCACACCCCAGTTACCAACTCAGCACCTGAGCTACCAGTGCGTGCCGAGCATCTCTGTTGTTTTCCCACTGCCACTAGACATCTCCACCTGGATGTTTCTATTTCAGACTCAACTTCTTCATAATCCACAATCCCCTAAAGCTTCTCCTCCCACCCAATTTTGCAGGTCAAGAACTGGGAAGTCATTATCATCTCTACCTTCTCCCACAACATTCCACTATCAACCAACCAACAGACTCTAGCTCTGAACGACCCCAAAGCTCTGCAATCCATCCAGAGCTCACTCTCTCTGCCGCACTCCCCACCTTCTCCTCCCTAGCAAGGAAGTTCCCCTCCTCTGAGCTCCTGGAAGGCTGACTTGCCTGGGCAAGTCTGACACCCATTATAAACCGCATTGTTGGGTTAATTTAGTTTGCTTTCTAGAGAATCTCAGAATCAACATTAGAGTGTTAGAGCACCGAGAGCCCTGGGAGATCACCTCATTGTTTCATTGTAACAAGGAACCTGAGGTTTGAAGAGAGAAATGAATTACCATAAATCCCAAGTCTTTTAGGGAGTATGATCAAAGAGATTTCTGGACCCCACCCTGGCTCATGAAATCATGTCACCAGATCTGACTCTGGGGAGGTCTTTAATGACTTTGAATGCCAAAAGGCCAAAGAATATATGAACTATGTCCACTTCCATGAACAGTGCCTCCAGTGAGCCCCTAGAGGAGTCAGTCACTCCAGAGTTCTTCTCTAGTTGGAGGATACTGTCTTCACTGGTGTGCCTG
>RJWH01011178.1:0-13393 GCA_004363575.1 Solenodon paradoxus | reverse complement strand
CGGCGGCGGCGGCGGCGGCGGCGACCAGCCGCAGCCCTTCAGCTCACCGGGCTGGAGCACTCACCCCCACAGCCCAGCCAGCAGAGCAGCTGCGGGACGCACCGGGGACAGGGGGCAGTTTTGTGTCTCCGGCTGGGGGCGCTCCAGGGAGGGGCGGCGCTAGAGTCCGCCGACCTCAGCTCCACCGCCCTAAGTGGGTGATTAAATCATTAACCCACCGCTCCCAGTCGGCGGCGCCACCTGGATCGGTTGGCCCCGGGCGCACCCGGCGCGGTCCCCGCGCTAGCTCCCTCCTCAGCTCCGAGGGGGCCGCCGGCGCCCTGGGCCCCACCCCGCCTCGGCCCGTCCCCGCCTCGGCCTCCGAGGCTCCGAGGCGGGTGGGGCGGGGCGCGCGGGAGGGAAGGGTGAGCCGACCGGGTGGGGAGCGGTTATTTGCGTCCTCGGCCGTTCCCCTGCAGGCAGCTCCGTCCTCTCGCCTCCCGGCCCGGCCACGCGAGGTGGCGTGTGCAGCGGCGTGTGTGCGAGAGGGGCGCTGTGTCCCCGCCTCGGCCACTACCGCCGAATAATCCGTCCTTCGTCCCGGGGAAGTGCGCGCACACACGCCCCCTCGGGGGACACGGGCCGCGCGGCCGACGCGGGGCTCCAGCCCGCTCCGACACACCCGTTTCTGGGTCAGGGGGTGCGCCTTGCAAGCCCGGGCGCCCACCTCCAGCCCCGGCTGCGCCCTGGGCCCGCCGGGAGCCCCGGTCTGGGGAGAAGACATCGAGACCCAGTCCCAGCCCGACTCCGGCCGCCCTGCTCGCCCAGCCAGCTGCGAGCACCGGGGTGCGCGGCTCCGGGTCCCCGGCCCCAGCCTGCCGCCCCGGGACGGGCGGGGAAGCGGCTGGCGCCGGGCGGGGGGTTTGGGGCCCTCCCTTCCCCGCGCCCCACGCCCGCCCTCGCGGCTGC
Organism: Solenodon paradoxus; assembly: GCA_004363575.1. Taxonomy (NCBI): domain Eukaryota; kingdom Metazoa; phylum Chordata; class Mammalia; order Eulipotyphla; family Solenodontidae; genus Solenodon; species Solenodon paradoxus. The sequence goes on along the minus strand of RJWH01011178.1, from coordinate 12,445 downwards.
TTCAGTCCTCCCGGCCCCAGAGCGGGGCTGGAGCCCCGCGCCGAGCGCACCCCGGCCTCGCAGGGCGCAGGTGGCCGTCGCTTACCTCGGTCCTCCGAGACGCGAGCGCCCGGCTGCGGCGGCTGCGCTCCGGGCTCGCTGGGCTGGGCGCCGCGCGGCGGCAGGCGGCCCATCTCAGCCCCCGCGGCGGGTTCCCTCTGCGCCGGGGCTTCCAGCGCAAGGAGCCGCTGGACACGCCCCTCCCGGGCCCGCCCCTTCGTCCTGACGTCACGCCGCCGCCGCAGCCAATGGCAGTCGGGAGCCTCCTCCCGGCCGCTCGGCTTCCACGGTTCAAATCTGCGAGCCCGAGCCTTGCCCGAGCCGAGCTCCAAGGCGGGCGGCGGGCGCACGGCGGCGGGGCTTTGGGGCGTCCCGGCTCGCTGCACCGGGGTCGCCACCCCCACCTGGGACGGCGGCCCGCGTCTTCCCCACGCGGAGCAGAGACCAGAACCAGCAGCCCCCTGTCCAAGGGAACCGCGAACCACCTCCCGGACCCTGCTCGGACGGGAGATGGAGCCTGCGGGTGGGCGGCTCCCCTAAGTTAGACTCCACCCCAAACTCTCCCTGGAAAGGAGATGAGGCTGAGCGAGTCAAGCCCCAGTGTGTTAAGAGGGTTTGGGCCGGTGACCCGGCTTTGAAGGTCCTTTTCCAAGCCTGTGCCCTTGGCCCCTGACTGTCCTCCGGCCCGCGATAAGTTCTCCAGAAGGATGAGTGCCAGCCAGGCCTGAATCCTGTAGAAGCGGACCTTGGGCTCTGTAGGGAAGAGCTTCCATGGGTGAAGGGTCTTTACAGGACAATGGCCCCGGCGCATTCACTGGCGATGCCAGGGGCATATTCCCCAGGACAGTCAACAGGCTGCCCACAGTCAAAGTTCCTTGCCTTCAGCAGCTCCCCTGCCAGGGTTTTTAGGAAGGGGATGTGAATCTCCCTCTCCCCAACGTGACCCTCCGTGAGAACCACCCCCCGCACCCCCGGGCCTGAGTCCCATTAGGAGGTGTCAACCGCCAGGTCAGGTAACCCCCCTTCCAGTGCTGGCTTCTAGGTTGTTCCTTTTCTCCTGAAATCACAGCTTAAGTCGTATCTGCCAAGTAAACTTTCCTGATTCTCTGAGGCATTCCCCCACCCCTCCCTCCCTCTGTCTGTGTGTTTTAAACAAATTCTTTTGTCTTTCTGGACGCTTAGTAATTTGTTCTTCTTTAACAAGGGCCTCGTGTTTGGCCTTGCCAGTTAGATTACATATCAATTAGGCATGCCTCCCGGCCTGTCTTTCCATCCCCTTGTAACTTTCTGTCCCTTATCCCAGTGGAGGTCTACTTCCGAAGCTCCTTCCAAGCACTTAACTTTCTTTGAGATTTGCCTTTGGGGATAAAGATGAACCACACCCAACTCCTGCTCCGCCCGCCACTGCCCAGAGAAGGAGTTTAGTAAAGGCTTCCAGACATTGCACAGCTAACCTCCACCCCCCCACCCCCACCCCAGCAGGGAGGCTTGCTGGAAAGGAAATGCCCCTTTTCCCTGGAAGCCCAGACCTGAGGAGTTCCAGAGACCTTTCTTTGCTTGCCGAGGCTGTTTTGCTCCAGCCTTTCCATCTAGAACTGTCTATTCATAATCAGAAGAAATGAACAAAGTGAAAAATACGAAACTTGAATGTCTACCTTGAAATTTCTGACGCTCTCTAAGCCCTGACTTTGGAGAAGGATTTGAGATCTCTGCTGCACTTTGACCTCTAAGCCTTTGGCCCTGGGTGTGTGTCTTGGCCTGTCTGAGCTGCTGGGGCCTGCCCACAGGGCTTGGGCATGCTCGCAGCTGCAGGGGCCTCTCCACAACCACCCCCGCCACACACACACATACACACACCTCCCAGCATTTACTTCACATCATTTGGCCCCATTTTTAAGATAACTCCTTACATTGACTGGTCCCACTTCCTTGCGACACTGGAGGCTGCCAAGCAAGACTGTCCAGGTCCTTTCACTTTCGGGAATGAGCTGATCTCCAAGGCTCCCTCCCACAATAATGCTCGGGGACTCCCCATCTGTCTCCTGTCTCACATCCCCATTAATCTCCCCTCCTGAAGATAGAAGAGATGGTCCTGGGTGGGCACCTCAGGATGTCTGCACACTTTGGGGGTGGAATCTTGGTGACCGCTGACACTGCCCGCCCTGGGTCATTCACTCCCACCCATCTAGACAGGGCTTCTGCGCACCCTGTTCTTGAGAACCATTCACAACCTCTGCTGAGCCACCCAGAAAAATCGCCAGGATACCAGGCTGCTGGCAGAGAGCCTGGGGCTCAGGACAAGGCCCTCTACCACTCTGGGGGAAAGTCTGCCTCCTGGCCCAGGCTGTCTGACCCCAGGCTCCAGTGCCTGGGCCCCCACATCAGGGCTTTGGGACACCAGTGTAACTCGACAGTAAAATAGCAGTTCATCTGCATGGGGCTCCTTGGAGACAGGATGGTGTCCAATTGGTGTTGGAGTCTCTAGTTTGGGTTGGCACATAGGATGATGGTCAGAGGATTGAATGAACCTTGTCTGGAGGCTCCTGCTGGCAACTCTGGCCTTGAGCTGAGCCCCGTTTGGTGACCCCTTCAAAGTGCTTGCTGGGTAGGGCCCTTCTGATGGGAGACAGCACAGGAAAAACAGGGTAGGAGAGGCAAAAGTCAGCAGGAAATTAGCCAACCACCCAAACTATAGGCATGCTGAAGATGAACTAATAACCCAAACCGCAAACATGCTAAGATAAGCTAGCCACACTCACGCTGCAGGCTTGCTAAAGAGAAGTTAGCAGAAAAGACATTTCCTTATCAACCCATAGCAACACATGTGCAAGTTAACTAAACTAACACGTGGAACATCCTATTCCTCTGGTATATAAGGCCCAGTCCTGGTGTGCCCCAGTGGAGTAGCGGTTAGGTCAGTCACCTCAGAAGGAGCACAGGCCACATGGCCCTGGGTCTGAATCTCGGATCTGGAGGGAAGCAACCAGTGTGAATGACTAAATAAAATCAAGATGCTTCTTCCTCCTCTCTCTTCCTGCCTGCCTGCCCACTCATCTGCATTCCTGCCTGCACTTTTCCTTAAGAAAAAAATTTTTAAGTATAAGATCCAGTTCTAGCTTGGAAAGAGGTCAGTCAGCTTGACTGACCACAGAGAGAATCTCTCTGTCCCTCTGTGTCTTCTCCTAGTAAACATGTCGTGTGCTGCTGTGGTGTATCTCCGTTGGAGTCTTTCTGGCCTGATATCACATTGCAGGACACTTATCTCCTCTCAAAACGACGACGCTCCGATGGCTCAGGGGCGAGGGAGGCTCTGTGTTTGAGACGAGCCCTGACCCAGAGCGGGAGATGCTGTTCCCCGGGTTAGGGGCTCTTGGCAGGTAGGAGGTGGCCTACGGTTAAGCTGGACCTGAAGAAAGTGATGGGTTAAGAACTAGTGACAGAGCAGAGAGGTCATGGAATTTATTGGAAATTAGTCCAGACATCAGAACATTTGGGGTGTGTGACCGTGAGGAAGCCACTTTGTTTCTTTGAGTCATATCTGTAAAGAGGAAATGGGACGGGGGTTATCAGGAGGATGGAAGGAGACAAAGCACGTGACCTCCCTTGGTGAAATGGCCACTCCAACACAACGGACCTGGGTTAGTGTTAGCATTCTTGCAGAGTCTTCTGGGTGCCGTGGTCCCCTCCAGCCCTCTGCTGGGGAAAGAATGGAGGGCACAGGGCCCCACTCCCCACTTAGGAGTCCCATCTCACTGCAGATCACCATGATATTACCACACTGCCCCACTGCTGAGCGGTGGCATTTCCAGGAAGCTGGGAGAGGATGCGACTGTCCTCTTACCCAGGAGAGAGAAAAGAAGGGGCCAGACAGAACCAGAACTCTGGTTCCTCATAAAATCAGCACAGACTCTGGCTAAACACAGTCCGTCTCAGAAGCAGAGACACTGGAAGGAACGGTCCAGGCGGTCCCCAGATTTCTGGAACTCAGAGCTTCGCCCACCACTGAGCCCTGGGACAAGCAGGAGAGCCCAGCCCTGGCCCTCAGTGGAACCCTCCTCTCAGTGCTCCAGGGGCTAAAGGTCCAAGTTAGGAACACGGACACAGAACTACAGTCCTGGGCACAAATCCTGACCGTCACGGCCTGTCCCGGGAGAAGTCACTTGAGTTTCCAGGGACCGGGATTTCTCATCTGGAAGTGGGGCCGCACCTCCTGGAGATGCTGTGAGGTTGGGTAGAGCTCAGCCCGGGGCTGGGCCTCATGGAGGGTTCGCCACGTGGATACGGGCCAGTCTCAAAACGAAGGGCTGAGGTGACAGCTGGGGGTTTAGACCATACAAAGTCCAAAGGACCTAGGTTTGAGAGCTGGGGCCAGGAGGTAACACCAAAATAAACAGCTAACTAAATAAAAATACTCCAGTGCGCCCTGGCGGAGTAGGGGTCTGTTTGGCCACATTTGATCCACACAGCCCACATATATCTCAAGGCCCTCGGTTTGCATCCCAGGGCTGGGGGGAGCAAGCAGGATGAACAATTTAATCAATGAATGGAAGTGCTTCTTCCTCCTCTCCCTTCCTGCTTGTTTATCTCTATTTGCCTTCATTCTTGCCTGCACCTTTCTTTGAAAAAAATAAAATAAAGATTAAAAAAATAGGCGTCCCCTGGTGTCCTCACAGGTTAAATCAAGCACAGTCCACATACATCCCAAGGTCGCCGGTTCAAAACCAGGGGTGGAGGGACCAACCAATGATGACCAAATAAATAAAATGAATAAAGTGTTTCCTCCCCCTCTCTCTTCCTGCCTGCCTACTCGCCTTCATTCCTAGCTGCACCTTTCCTTAAAATAAATAAATAAATAAAAATACTTCTTCCTCCCTCCCTTCCTTCCTTCCTTTCTTGAAAAAGAAAAATGAAGGGCCCAAGTTAGATCTTCCAGAACAAGTTTGTTACTGAGCCTCTTACCAGTGGCATCGTGTTTCCCAGAACTGATCTAACAGAAAGAATGAGCAGCATTATCTGCAAGAGGTAGTTGGGCCCTTCTGGGCTTCTGATAAAGGCATCGGCTCCAGGCGCTCACACAGAGGGGCCAAGCATTCACTCACTGTCTGTGGGGACTGTCAGGCAGAGACGTCCCTCTGCTGGAGAGCAGCCCCCCACCACGCCCCCCGAACCAGAAATCCTTTATGGCTCCTGAGAGATGGAAAGAAAAGGGAAGAGCTCCGTCTGTGCCCAGAAAAGGCTTTTCTTCCAGAGCGCTCAACGGGGGGCAATGTGGCTTAAATCAAGAACACTTAGAGCAGGCAAAGGTGAGGATCAGGCGCTGAGTGATGGACATTAGGGATTCTAGATCCCTAGTCCAGGCTATAGCTGCCACGATTAGTCCCGCTTTCTAGATGAAAATAGGACAGCTTACATGACTGGCCCTAGAGGACACAGCTGCTGTGTCCTGGTCCGAAAAAACCTAAGCAGGGACACGCTGGAGGCCACAGTTTCAGCCACAAAACCACAAGATAGCAGGAAAGGAAACAGATTCGAGTCAAAGCATGAGTGACCTTGTGACAACACGGAGCCCTGGTGGGTGAGGGAAGGGCATGGCTGGACCTGGCACCTTGTCTGCAAAGCAACTCTTCTCTGCTCCAGAAGGTTCCACGTTGTTGGACCAGCTCACCATGCTTCAGGGCAGTTGTTGGAAGGGCACAGAACTTGATTCAGTCGCCACCTGCTCCCTCCGCCCTCACCCCCATTCCTAGCCCACATCTGCACCAGGACCGCTGCTAAATCCCTTCCTGGGGCTCAGTGCTTGGCCCAGGGGTGAAGCAGAGGCGGGTGGCAGCTGAGGCAGTCACTCAGCATCCTGTCCATCTCAATGTGATTCAACACATCCACGCAGATACCCCAGCCTGAAAGGAGCAGCCCTCCCAGAAGGAGGTTTTGGTCATGCTTTTTGTTGGGGGCGCTCCTACCTCGTTCCCTCCCTTTGCACGGAGCCCCTCAAATCTGAACTCCTTGGGGTGGACTTCTGTCTGACCTTCCCTTTCCCAGTGCCCCTCAGTACCAAAGGGAGGCTCCCCAGGAAGAAAGGGGCTTTGAGAGATAGTTGTCTTCCCTCCTGACTCTGCCCCACTTCAAGCCTGTGAGACGGCACCTGGAGCCAATGGCTTCAAAGAAGGAGCAAGAGTGGAGATGGCCTGGCATGTCTGGGGCTTTCTTGTGAGGTGCAGAAGGAAGAAGGGCCGGAAAATGGATCTGTGGGCTGTGTGGTGGCCAGTGCTCATTTGTTGTGGTTACGGAGTTTGCTTTCTCTTCTCCAGAGTTTTCTGTTTCCTGAGAGTCGTCTTGGAGCATGCATGCGTGGGTGCGTGCGTGCGTGCCTGTGTGCGTGCCTGTGTGTGTGCGCATGTGTGTGCGTGTGTGTCCTTCCTGGCGCCTGCAAGGGCTTTGAGTCATAACAATAGCTCCCCTTGGCTGGTGTCAAGGCTAATTTGTACTTCCCAGCTTATGACTGGATGTTACAGGACATAAGCTTTTCCTCCCCCGAGCCCTCTATCACCGCCGGTCGCCCTCCAAAAGCCGCTATGAAGGCAGAGGACTCGTTATTAGGGATGCCAGGGAAGAGGATCAGCTGGGGCTCAGGCCCTGACCCGTGGAGTTTCTGGGTGCTTCTGAGCAGTGGCGAAGTCCCAGCTGAACAGCATCGAGGGAATCCTCCAACAGAGCAAAACTTTGCTTGTTCGAGGCCGCCAGAAATTAAGAGGGAGAGAGAGTGGTGGGGGTGAGGCTACGGCCTTGTAACTGAATGCATGAATTCATGGAACATTACTGAAGAGCATTGTTCCCTTTGAGCAAATAGTTTGGCTGCTTTAGGGAGAATGACATAATGTTAGGGATCCCCTAGAACACTCGCTTTATAGAACAGAAGCTGAAATCCAGAGAGGTGAAGTGACTTGTCCAAAGTCACACAGCCAGCTGCTGGCAGGACCTGGGACGGTTAGAAAAACGTGAGCTGGGTGTGTCCCGGTGGCTCAGGTGTTAAATCAGCGCGTGGAAGTCCCCATACAGCCTGGGGACCGGGGTTTGTGGGCAGGGCTGTGGGTAGGGGAACAACTGAAATCAACAACTAAAAAATTCAAAAGCTTCTTCCTGCCTGCTGCCTGCCTGCCTTCATTCCTGCCTGCCTTCCTCTGCCTGTTTTGTTCAAAAAACAAACAAACAAAACAAACAGAAGGTAGGACACAACCTTAGCCCTTATCACCCCAGCTTAGGACTCTGAAGATCTACTTCCTATGGCACTTGTAGCTGATCAGACCTTGGAATTCGCTTCATCTTTCACTTGCAAAAGTTCTTTATTCTGTCTTTCTCTCCAAAGTTTTATTAGTCCTTTCCTTAAAAAACTCTATGACCTCATTGGAATAATTACACGGCCCATAATCTGTGGGCCAGGTGAGCTTGTCATGAAAACGTCTTTTCTTTTGTTAAACTCTCTTGCGTCCAATCATTCTTAGACCAGCCAAAAGGTGGGGGATGGGTGGAGGGTCCCTCCGAAAACTTCCCTTCAAAAGTCACATAGCCGCACCTCTGCTGTAGCTAGGATCCCCCCTCGCCTGGTCAGGGGAGGGGACAAGGACTCCACCTTCCGTGGGAGGACTGTCCAAGTCTCACAGGAGAAGCCCCATGGAAAGAGGAACAGAGAAGAGCAGTATGGCTGCAATCCTCTTTGGAAGAGATGTTCTGTCCTAGCAAGCTTAGCCTGGCTACATTCTTAGTTGCTAATATTTAGGCAGAGAGGGGTTTACGTAAAGTTTGGAATTCTGGGTTTTGAGCAATCTGAGGGAGCTGGCCACACGGGGGGTTCTCACTCCCCAGGCAGTGAGCTGCGAGGTCTGCCCGCTTGGCGGGGGTGGGGGTGGGGGGCTTCTGTATGGACCCCCTGCCGATTCTCCCGTTCTGGCTACCTGGCTGTTATTTCCCTGAAAGTCATGCAGGTCCTTGTGTCCACTCCCTGGTGGGCCCCCTCCCTGTCCAGGAGACAGGAGCCTCCTCTGTGGTAAAACCATGGCGTCCAGAAGGCTCAACTCCATCTCTAGCTCAAGAGCTGACAAGAGGCCACAGGAACCAGCCAGCCTCTGATTCAGGGCCCCAGCGTCTGTGGGACTGGTCCAGGCAGGAGGACAAGGCTGGACAAGCACAGGCAGCTGGCTGATGACAGAGGGCAGGAGAGCCAGGAGGGGAGACTGCTGGGAAACCAAAACCAGATGTGACCGAATCTACCCTGGTCAGCCATCACCTCTGCCCCACATTCTCCTTCCCAGAAGTGACAGGCAGGCTGCTTCTGAAGTGCCCTCCCTCCCTTTGGGCTATTCCCCTCCATCTGGGTCTTCTAGAACCTGGTTGGGTCTTCCCTACTATTAACTGGTCAAGTTCCTTCACAACACAAGCCACTAAAGGATTACACAATGCCTGGAGGGGCGGGGGGCCCCCCATATTTCAGGACAGCAGTTCCAGCTCAGGGTCTCCCACAGGACTGTGGACAGGACCTTCATCCCCCATGGTCTCCAGCTCTCTTCAACTGGGACACAAGATGTTTTGCCTGGGACCGTCCCCATGGACTGGAGACCCTGGCCTTATCACCTGGGGTAGCTGGGCCTCTGGGCATTTCTGCTCCTGCCTTTGCTAGATCAAATGAGTTAAGTTATGCAAAGTGCTTAGGAAAATGTCTGCACAACTGTGAGTGTTGTAGATTGCACGTGGGTGTCCCCATCCAGTGTGGTTCTGTCCCACCCAAACTGGGGATCTGGCGGTTGAACAGAAGGCCGCCCTGCCTCTGCCTCCACCCACCTCCCCTGGCAGGGTGCTCTCTCCCTTGCTCTTACCTCGAGACACCCACAGACAGTGAGAGGAGCCCAGGCTCCTCACCAGCATCTGGGATGATATTTTGCAGGCTGGTGTTGGGTGAAGGTTTTTCCTGGCCTTGGTGGGGCAGCTCTTGCTTGGTTCTTCAGGAGAGGTGGAATCAATGAAAAAGGGGAAGCGGGGCAGAAATAGGAAAACAAGCATCCCAGAGTTGCAGACTTAATTCAGGGCTGGCCCTGTGTTTCTAGAGAAATCTACACTGCTTGGGGAGGGGTGGAGGGAGGTTCAAGGTCAGGGCGGTGCCAGGGTCCTGAGTTTTTCCAAGCTGAGCACCCAAGATAAGACACACACTTGGGGCTGGTAAGGAGAGCTTATTGCCTGTTCCTGGTGGCTTCCAGGACAAATGACTACAAACTGGGGTGCTTAAGTCAGTTAACAAAGGATTCTCTCCCTGTCAAACATTCACATCAAGGTGTTAGCAGGTCCTGCTCCCTCTGAAGGCTCTCAGCAGGGCCCTTCCTTCCTCTTCCCGCTTCAGGCAGCAACCTCATCCCTTCTCTGCTGCATTTTCACGTGGCTTCTTCCCTCTGTGTGTCTCTGTGTCCTCTCCTTTCCTCGGTTAAGGACAACAGTCATTGGACTGAGGGCCCACCCCATGCCATGCTGACCTCGTTTTCACTAGCTACATCTGCCAAGACTTTACTTCCAAATAAGGTCCCCTTCTGAGGTTCCGAGTGGACAAGAATGAGGGGAGGACTCTGTTCCACGACTCCCTTGTGGTGGGGGGACACCAGAACCCCACAGCGGGCCAGCAGGTGTGGACTTGAGCGGAAGCCACTTTAGACCAGGGATCAGCAGACCCCATTTCTGTGTGGCCCATGGGCTAAGCATGGTGATTACGTGTTTACCTAACTCAGAAGTAAAAGCCAGAGAGAGACATTGCTGCACGTGGAGCGTAGACAGAGCTCCAGTGACGGTGCCCCTCGTGGGGCTTGCTGGGGACACAGCCGTGCGCGCTCATTGCTGTCTCACGTCTGCTCCCTCTAGGACGGAGACTCAGCTGAGGCGCCGGAAACAGTCCGATATGGGTCTCAAGGGATAGTGCTTGCCTGCCCTCTTGAGATAACATGTCAGAGCCTGGAGGTGTCCCCAAGTGCTACACCTCCTCCTCAGGGGCCAGCCGAGGCAGGTCCTTGGACAAAGGTTGCTTGGTGGCTAAAGGAGGGGGCGCCAGGAGGCCAGGCGGGGTGAGAGGTCCAGTCCCAGCTGCTGTCCCTTCCCCTGGCCTCTGCTGGGTGTCCTTCTCTGCGAAAGGCAGAGGGGCGGCGAGCGTGGCTTCGCGAGCTGCCAGGAGGATGACCCGGGCTCCAGACAGGCCCTCGCACAGCGCTGGGTGTGTGCGCGGTTCGCAGAGATCAGCTGGTGTCCCTGTGGCGTGTGGCTCTAGCTGGCCACCACGTCAAAGACCTTTTCAAGTCTTGAGCATCCTTTCAGAGAGTCCCACTCTCCGGGGAATGTGCCCGGCAGGCCTTTTTGGGTCTGATGCCACTCCGGATGGACATCAAGAAGAGACCCCGAGAAGCAGCTCTCTTCTGCCGTTGGGTGAGGACGGGACTGGCCACCGGGGCACCCACAGGGGGCAAAGGCTGCTGAGCAGTGCCACGGGCCCGCTGGCTCCCGCCTGCCCTCCGTCTTCAGTTGTGATGACAACTCCCTCCATTTGCCAGGTGGGGGTGATAAGGCGCCCGTGTGCCCAACGACCCCGGGTGCCCTAGCTCCAGGTCTTACCCGCCACCTGGTGGGCATCTCGGTGAGACTCGTCCATGATCCTCTTTGAACCCACCACTCTTTCCAGGGGGACGGATACTCTCGAAGGCCTGTTGAGCTCCTCCCATCCCTAAACTCCCTAAATTTTAGATGTTGAGAATCCTGTGGCCAAGAAGGACATGCCTGAGAAGGCGTAGAAGTCGGCACTCATGGAGCCAGAAGCTCATGGGCGATTCCGCGTAAGTGCCCTTCCATCCCTGAACTGTGCGATGATCCCTCCACGTGCCGCGTGCTGGAGGGCTCACACGTTAGGTGCGCACGCAACTCCTTCCTAACACCTGCACGCTTCTCTTCAAGGGCTACAGAGCCATTTTCAACAGCCCCCTTCTCTGGAGGGAAAAACTGAGGTCCTAAAAGTTGGGCCTGAGCTGCTGCATCCAGTGTAAAGTAAGAATTTGAGCCGGTGGCTGATTCAGCAAATACAGTTCCATGTCCTGCTAGATTTGACTATCTTTGAACAATACAGAATGTTTCAGGTTAAGTACGTCCATGCACAACGTGCTCTGTTTTTATCCGACCATCCTAATTTGAACTCAAGTTTCCTGTATTTAAGGCCTGTGCGTCCTGCTTCATCAGCTGTGCCAAACCCTCAGACCCCTGAAGATGGGCGCCCCTGTGGCCTGGCGGAGAAGAGTGCTGGACGCATAGTCTACATCTTTCCCAAGAAACCAGGATCAAGTCTTAGGCGAGGGGGCGTGGAGAGTGAACAGCTAAAGAGGATAAATGTTTCTTCCTCCTCCCTCTGATGGCCTGTCTCTGCTTGCCTTCATTCCTTTCCTCAAAAAATAAAAAAATAAAAAAATAAAAATGTTCCAGAAGTTGGCCCTGCTCCAAGGCAGATTTTGAGTTGTTACCAAACGTCACAGCAGTGGGTGGGTCTTGGGGAGTGGAGTGGAGCTGGGGGCAGGGAGAGTACGAAGGAGGGTGTGTCTCCTGTTCTCTTAGGCAAGTCTATCAGTATGATTTCCTCTTCCAGAAAAGTCTACTCTTCAGTTTCCCTGGCCTCAGCACAGCGGTCCCAGTGCCATGCTGGAGATGGGGTGGTCAAGTATCATTCATCAGGACAGCAGGTTACTTAGTGACCTAAGTGAAAGGAGTGTTACTAACCCTTATACCAAGACAAAGAGTAGGACCTATGTGGCCTGCTGATCGACCAGGTATCAGGCCTTGGGACCTGGTGGCTCAGGCAGCAGGAACAAAGGGGGGTGTCTCTCTGCCCGCTACCTGTAGGTCCACCCTTGAGCTGTGAGTCCAGTGAGGACCCCGCAGACCAGAGCCAGTCCAGAGTCAGTCCGCAGTCAGTCCGCAGTCAGTCCGCAGTCAGGCTAGAGGCAGCGCAGGCTTGGTCAGTACCAGACGGAACGTGTGCCAGTGGAATCAGCCTCCAGGGGCATGATGTCAAGGCTGTGATGACACTCAGACCCTTGTCCCCTGTGCTGTGACCCTGGTGCCCCCGGCTAACTAGTATTAAAGTCCCAAGCCACAGGGCTTGGTGTCCTGGATGCCAGCTTTGGGAGGAAGCGAGCCAAGCACCGTGTGGTTTTTCCATCTTCTCTCACGATGCCGGGTTGTTTCTGAGTAATTGGCTTTAGAGCCCAAGCATCTCCAGATGGGCTGCGGTGAGGCCTCTGGGCTGCCCGGCGCCCCTTGGGGCTGTGGTTCCATCAGGGTGGTTGTGTGCGTGCTGGGAACTAATCGCTCTCATGACCTGGAGCTGACCTGACCTGGTTCA
>RJWH01011177.1:0-13381 GCA_004363575.1 Solenodon paradoxus | reverse complement strand
GCACTATGTTTGACTTACTGAGGAACCACCAGACTTTACCACGGCAGCTGTACCCTTTTGCATCCCATCAGCAGTGTGCGGGGATTCCAGTTTTTCACCATCCTTGCCGACACTTCTTCTCTGCTTTTGATGACCATCATCCTAGTAGGTGAGAAGTGATATCTCTTTGTGGTTTTGGTTTTTAATTTAAATTAATTTTATTGAAGAAGTTTGCTGTATACCATTCCACAGGTTTCAGGCAGGCGTCATAGGAAGCCCACCTCCCTATAAACTCCATTAAGTTCTCCATCAGTCCAGCTCTTACTTCGCCATATGATTGATCCACTTTACCCAGCCTTTGTGGTTTTAAATGCTTTGCATTTCCATGAAGACCACGTGGATCATCTTTTCATTGGCAAGAATTGCTAACTCCATTTTCCTGAGTAGGAAACTGAGGCTCAGAGAGAGGAAATGACTTGCTCCATGTCAATAGTCCAAAGCTCCTTTTTCTTGCCCAACTATCCCTGCCATGGGAGGCAGGATGCTCCCTGCAGATCAGCCTTACTGTCAGCCCTGGTTCTCCTTAGGAGCCTGCCCCACCCCCAACCCTAGGCAGCTGTTCTGTCGGGTCAGTTTCTGCAGCTGCCTCCAAAACCCTGAAGTCGCATTGGGTCCTCTGGTGCCACCATACAGATGCTCTGCCTCTTGAATCTGAAGCCTTCTTGCTGATGCTTAGGATTTTCCTGCAGAGGAGATCTGGGCTAACTCTAACCTGTCCCTGGGACTGTGCTGGAGACTTAGACATTGTGAGAAGCCCAGAATGCAAGCAGACCTGACGCCCAACCTTTCAGCCTCTGCAGGCAGAGGAGGTGCTCGGGGCTGGGAGAAGAAGCCTGGCTCCCACCCTCAGCACCTCACTAACTCACTGTCACTGCACACTCTTCTGACCTCAGTTTCCCCATCAATAACCTGGAGTCCAGAGTAACCTGCTCACACTGTTTCCACCATAGGCTGACGAAGTCAGAAGCAGATCACGCATCCTGATGTAGTCTTGAAGTCCTCAATGGACAGAGGACCAGTTACTATCCCTAATATAAAAAAGTCATTCACAGCGAGAGGCAAAGAGACCCTTCCCCAGTTAAAATTGGGAAAAACGTGTTAAGAGAACTTTCGCAAAAATAAGGAACTCCTCATTAAACATATTAAATAGAAAACCCTTCACCCTTATGAAAATACAAAAGAAAAGTTCTTTTGGGTCAGCAGGGCGGCAGCAGTTAGAAAGAAGGGTGTTGGCACAGGCGTGAGAGAGTGAGTGAGCACTGCGTGTCTGGAAAGCAATTTCGAAAAGGGGGGCACGTCTGGAAAAGTCAGACATTTGACTCTCGGGTGTACCCTAAGAGAGAAGCTGACACCCATGCACACATGTAAGTGCCATTGTAGTATATTCCTTTACTGTTTTTAAAGTGCTTCAGGTTGTGAGTTTTTAAAAAGTAAACTTCCACCGTGATGTAAAAAAGTATCACCGATTCAAAACCATGTTTGCATCAAGATTTTAAAAATCATGTTCTTTCTAATTTCTCTTCTGACTACTCCAAATCGAACATTTCAGAGCATTGAGAAATTTATATTTATTATTGACTCCAGACATATACAAATTGCACATGGAATATATTTCAGTGGCAAAGCTGACTCCTTCTCAGGGAGCAGATGCATTTATGCTGTGACTTTTAATCGCAGAGGACATGTCTACACAGTGGTCACACCACACGCCTTCAAACCGAGTCCATCTGCCTGCTTTTTGTATTATTTGCGTACTTTCATATGTGTGGAGGAAATGTTTCATCATACCCTTAAAAAATGTTTTCTAAGCTGGAAAAAGTTTTAGATGAGGATGATTATAATGGAATTGTTTATAATAATAGCACGATTTAAAGACTTTGTGTGGTATATTATTCCAGTAATGCCCCCAAAGAATTTGCTCCTCCTGTGTCAATCCTCCTTTGCAAGGGAATATTGCTACTTCTTATATCAAGAGGGAGAATGTATTTTCCTGCCCCTTTGATTCTGAGCAGACTTGTGACTTGCTTTGACCAATACAATGCATCAGAGATGACACTGTGCGACTTCTAATACTAGGCCTTAAGATGTGTCACAGTTTCTATTTTCACTCTCTTAGAATCCTCAGACCATGATGCTGCCCTCCAGTCCTGAAGGATGAGAGATATGCAGTAAAGGGTCAGCTTAGTGGGTTTCTGGTGCTCAAAGTCTGCATCTTCCAAAGAAAGGTGTAGCCCTGGACAGGATCCGGGGAGACAATCTCTGAGCTCTTGGGATATCCTGCCTGAGAGTTCTTATGTGTGCCTGAGCCTTTGGTCCTAGCTGTATCAGCTTGACCTCTGGGGATCTGGTGTCTGAGTAGCTGAGGCGAGTCACATGGGCGCTCCGTGTCTCCATGACCAAGTCCCAGTGGGGACCCTGGACACTAAGGCTAAATGAGCTTTCCTGACTGACAATAATTCATACTTGTTGTTACACATGACTGCTGGGCGAATTAACAAGTCCCCATAAGATTCCACTAGGAGGAGATAGTTGGAAGCTCGTGACTACTTTCTGTTGAACTTGGTCCCATATGTCTTTTTCCTTTGTTTATTTTGATCAGTAGTTTTTTGCCGTAATAAACCATAACCGTGAACCGAACGCTTTTTCGAACCCTGTGAGTCTTTCTAGTGAGTCATCAAGCCTGAGGGTAGTGTCAGGCAGGAGACTCAGCAGAAGGACTGCCAGCTTGTGACGTCATGAGACATAATTTTCTCAGCGTTATTTTAAGGCACTGAGATTCGGGGTGATTCATTAGTACCCATAGGTAGCTGAAATAGTAAATGAATAAGCAGAGAAGTGGTTAAATCCATTTTTATGTATACACTGAAATACTGAGACGCCCTTAGGAGTGCTAACATAGATTTTATGCATATTAACTTTATGTACTTCGAGTAATGAAAAGTTATAAATAAATAACTATAATATGACCCCATTTTGGAAAAAATATAGATATATTTATAACTATATCTGAATATATAATTAGGATGAACAATGTGCGACTACTGATGCTCAACCATTTTTAACAGTTTCCTGTGATTCACTGATACATAGTGATAGAATCAAGACTGCGAGTCCCACAGCAAAGTGGCTACAGCGGTCTGGGTGGGGAGTCATGGGGCTTGCTTGTCTTTTTGAACAAAAAGATAATGTGTTTTCTATTTTCTTTTTGCCCCCTCTGAGACTGTGGTCTTAAAAACGGGTCCTCGGCTTTCATAGCCTGTGTCTTAGTCACCTGGGTCCCAGAGGGGTGCTTTCTTTTCTTTGAAAATTATTCATTTTTCTCGCTTTTTCTTCTCAGCCCTGGAGCCTTGAACGCAGGTCCATGGCTTTCCTAGGCTATGCCTTTACTACCTGAGCCACACGGGGTGCTCATCTGTATTTTCTAAATCTTGCACATAGAAAATGTATTTCCTATGGGAGTGTTAAAGGAAAAGCAAAAAAATTCTTCTTTTTCTGAAGTGTTAAATGCATGAGCAGCGATGAGTGAATGAGAAAACCGAAGGTAAGGAGATGGAAGGAGAAGGGCTGACTTGGGGCCTGGAGCCAAATTGCCCCATTCTCCTGGGATGTGGCCTTGTGCCCTGAGACCCAGGTCACATTCACACGAGCTGTGGGCAGGGGGAAAGAAGACATAGGCTGAGGGTGGCGACTTCTATGTTGACTGACTGCATTCACGCTTTGGTGGGCTTCACAGAGCCTTGTTAATCATTGCCTTTTGTTCCCCAGGGACACTGTCGGCTTCAGCCCTTCTCAGGCAAAGGATCGAGGGATGCGGGCCTGATTGCCCCTTGGTGGCTTGTGCAAAGGTAGGGGGCAGCTTAGGCTTGCGTCCTCACATAATGGAGCCCACTATCCAGATGGCTGCCTGTCCCTTTGGACTGGAGTGTGTCCAGGGCGTCTTGGAGGTCAGCCCTGCCCAAGGTCACCTTCCTCTGGTGTCTGATCACAAAATGCCATGATGGGGGGGTCACTGGAGTTGGCAGTGACAGTAGAAAAATCCATCTTTACCGGGCACCCCAAATCTTCCCAACCCACCCCGAGTCAGAATCCTTGCGCTCTTTCTCCCTGGGTGGCAGCGGGTTTCCTGAAGTGAAACCCTCTCTCTCAAAAATGCACATCTGTATTGAATACATGGGATAGTCCAGATGTGGGGCTTGGAGCTGCAGTGCACACCTGCAGTTCCGTCTAATGATGTGAACAACACTGGATGAGGCCTTACCGTCTACTTTTTACGAAGAGACTAAAGCACAGCAAGGGACGATGGATGCCCTGAGCGACACTCGAGGAAGGGACAGGGCCGGGCCTGGAGCCTGGTCTGTCTGCGGTAGCCGCTGTCGTTTATAGCTGCCTCTGTTTCATTGATTGACACCTGGCTTCATTCAACAAGGGATTTGAGACAGCTAAGAATATTCAAAATTTGAAAAACAGAAGTCAGCACTCAGGTCTAGAGGAAGCACACATAGTGGTAGAAAAGTAAAACAAGGTAGAGACAGGTACTGATAGGCAGAACATCTGGGCTAGAGTTCACAGTAAGGCTATCACAGGCTTTGAACGGCTGCATTGCAAGGGAAAGGGAAAGCCAATTATCCTTATACTTCTCATTACCAATAAGACATCCTTTAGAGCATGCATGGCTGCTGAAGAATTTTAAAAGCCTTTTCTACATATGGAAAATGGAGGCGACGTCAACTGTGAGATCTGGCACTTCCTAGGTGCGATCGAGTGCCCCTGACAGCTGTTGTCAGTGATGGGTGAAGTGTATCTGTACCTGTGTCTGTGTCTCTACCAGTATTCTCTTTGTGTCTCTACCTGCTCCGGGTCTCTGTACACACCTGTGTCTGCGTCTCTATCTTTTATTGTACTGTGTGTCTGTCACCACATCTGTACTTCTGTCTGTCCTGTTAGAGGTCCTTGTACCCCTGTCTCAATCTGTCTGTCCCTGGATAATAAGTGAGCCTCTAGCTAATTCTCCATGACACCGCACCTCTGCTTCTTCTGTTTCTGTATCGGTGTCTATGCGGCATTACCTGTGTTCCTATCTGTATTTGTCTCTATTTGTAATATCTCTTAGTCTCTGTCTGGGTCTCTAAAATGACAGGTGTCTGTATCTCTATCTCCTTACATTTATGTTTGTGTTTGCCTCTGTAAGTCGGGTAGATTACCAGGGACAAAAGTGCAGCAGAAAGTTTTAGGACGATAGATATGTTTGTTTATTTTGGTGGTGGTTGGTGATGGTTTCATGAGTGTATGCACATATCAAACTCAAGAAAGTATACATTTTAAATATATGCCATTTATTGCATGTCAATTATATTTCAACAAAGCTGTAAAAATGTAAAAGAAAAAAAGGAGAAGGAGAAGACAATGAAGAGATTCATGAGATTGGCGGGGTAGCAAATTTCTGTCCAGCTGGCGAGTAACATACAATAGCTGGGTTCCACAGACAAAACAAGAATCCCTGGATACTCGCCGGAGGTCATAGAAATAGTTCTCTGATGGCTGAGGGTAACCAAAAATGCACATGTTGAGGGTGGAGAAATGATTTGTCTGAAATGGTGTCTGTGACTGTGTTGGGTCTGAGAAATTAGGCTGGGGTTGGGGAATGGGGACTCTTTCATTTCATCGGAGGATAACCAGGAGCTTATAATGACTTGGGAATTTTATGTCAGGTTTCATGGCAGCTAGGTAAGTATGACGACAAGTGCCTATTCTCAAAAAAGGACCAGTGGAAACAGAAATGATCGTTGGGAAGACAGATTGTAATACGTCTCTGATATTTCTCAGGATGAGTAACTGTCCTATTTAAAATCATGACAGGAAAGAAAGAAAGGGTTATGCCAACATAAGTGTCCCAACTGACCAAAGGGACCCGGGAAATGCCAGATGTGCCCATGGGAAGGGAACACAGTGCCAACGATGCGGCGTTTTGTGAACTGATGATTACTTCACTTCTAGCTTTCCAAGGTCCTGTGGGCAAATCTGAGAGGCCAGGGGAAGGGGAGTGGTTGGAGTAAGACCTCCTCCACTTGGGATCAGAAAAATGACAGAAGAGACTCTTCTCAGGTGAAATGAGGTGAAGGCAGGGTTGTGGGAAGAGTGGATGGTTTGGCCCGTTTGGGCCTATGGGTGTCATTGGCTTTTTCTCTGGTGTCTGATGTCTGAAGATGGTAAAGACAGTGGAGTCTGACTCATGCGTGCTGCCTTTTGAATTTCTGCTACCATTTTGCCAGTTAAATGTGATCCCCTGTCACCAGAGATGGTAGAAGGAAGACCCCAAACGGCGGAAGGTTTGGTCGCGGGAAACTTTGGTAGCTGATATTGCTGAGGCCTTCGGGCAGTGCAAAGTCTATTTGGAAAAATGTCGAGTAGAGACAGTGCACACTGGTGGCTTTGGCGACTGAATGCAGTCTATTTGCTGGTGAAGGAAGGGTCTGGGGGGCCCACTTCCCTGCTCATCTCACCTTGACAGCTTTTCCAGGGCTAGGTTTCCGGCAGATGAGTCAAATGGCAACGGCTTGGTTCAAATAAAAGCTAAAGTGTCCAAGCCAGTGTTTATCTAAGATACCGCACATTCTGTCTGCAGTGGTTTTGTTGGTTTCCATGGAGAGTCAGGCTTGCAAACCAGGCACAGTGGCTTGAGAGATAAACTTAGGAACCACGAAGCTTAGTTTTCGAAGTCCGTCTAAGTGGATTGAGCACTCAGCTCTCACCGTTCAATTGTTTCAGGGTCTGAAGCTGTTATTTGGGCCCTGCATCTCTCTTTTAAAATTTCCTTAGGAGTCATCGTAGAGAGCATTTTTTTTCTTCAAGGGTGGGGTGACTCATCCCATCAGGGGTCTAATGCCTTGAAAGGGACTTAGTGCCATGGTCTTAATACTTGGAAATTGTTTTGCTTTTTTGGGTGGTTGAGGAAGAAACTGCTGCTTTGGCATATTTTTATCAGACACCCTTATCCCGGGGGTCCAGTTTGAATTTTTGTGCACTGTCCCTCCGTTTCAGTATAGCAGTCTGTTGGGAGTGATGACAATGCTTCTAGCATATTGGCTATTGGGGTTTGTTTTGAACTGGGGTGCCAGCTGCTGTTATGACTCCGGTCTTCACGAGTCGTCTTGGGCTACCTACAGGCAGAACTTTTATCAGTGCGCATGTCAGCCTTCGGTCCCCACACTCTAATGCCAGTCCCAGGGGAAACAAGGGACGTGGTTACCAGGGCTGATTCAACATTTGGACAGTGGTGTGAGACAGGAAGAGTAGTACGATTTCACAAGACATCAGTGGAGATGCAGAGAAGGTGTGTATTTTCGTGAGACACTAGGGTGTGTACAGTGTGAAGGAACATGGAGGTCCAGCCGATGACCCAAGATGAAATGAGAGGTAGCTTGGACAAGTTTGGTGACTGCAGCCACCGCTCACAAGCAAGGGGAGCATGCCTTGGCTACTAGGTTTAAGGCCAGACTTCAGCACCCTAAATGTCCTTAGTGTCTGTTTTGCTTCTGGGATTAACACTCTGAAGGCCTGACCCTCTCCTTCTTGCACCAACAAGGAAAAAGGCTGGGAGTAATTGGAAAGTCCAAGTTGGGAGCTGAAAAGAGGGGGCCCTCATAGTTCTGGAAAGCATCATAGATAGGGGTTCCAGACGACTGGGTCTGGGAAGGATTCCCTAGTCATGGCATAGAGAGGTAAGGAGAGCATAGAGAAATGGAGTATCCACAGCCTGCACTTACGCCAAGAACCAAAACATCTGTCTGGTTTATTTCAGGGAGAGAAAAATGATGACTAGTAGTGGCTGAAATATCGTGACCCAGAGAATGAACATACAGAGAGCAGAGCTGGATTTGGTTTCTAGCTACCTTGTGACCCTTTCTCACTGATTGTTTAAGAAGGTGTTCAGTGTCCCAAAGTGAGTTGTCATAACTGTAGTACCGTAGAAGGAGGTCATCTACATATGGAATTAAACCGGAGTCTCTTGGGAATTTTCCATCCATTAAATCAGAATCTAGGGTATGGAAGAAGTAGGCAGGCACTTCAATAAACCTTTGGGGTCTTCACAGTGCAGGTATATTGTTGGTTACCCCAGGTGAGCTCAAACAAATGTTGAGATTCCTTACGAAGGGGATGTGAATAGGAGGGTGAAACACACTGATTACTGACAAATACTGGGTGTCGGAACACAACAGACAAGATTTGTTAGGATTAAGCACCAAGGGAAATCTGGCAATTTGATTGAAAATTTTATTTTTGATTTCTTGGATAACTATCATTTTACTTGATCTACCTGATAAATTTTTCATCAAACATTTTATTGATGAATCTTAGATTTGGACTGACTGATGTCCTTTCATATATATTTTTATGATGGCCAAAGTGGAAGTATTACATGGATCTTTGTGTGGACTAGATATTTTTCTAATAAACCTTAAATTATCAAGTGGAACCTATGTTGGGGTAGGTTGTGCAAAGATCTACTTTTACATTAAGGGTTCTGCATCCTATATGCATCCAATATCAGTGGAGTTTTTTGTGCCTAAAGAATGGAGAATTCTAGTAGTTGGTTTATATTTTCAGTGATATACGTGTTAGGTCAAAGGGGAAGCTAGAGAAAACCATTAGGGGACATAGATGGGAAGGAGGAGTCAGAGGCCTGTAGTTGGAGGCACAGTTAATTTTTCTGTCCAGGTCAAGAGAAGACCCTTTCTGCGCAGGCTTACTGGGGTGTAAGAACTGAGAAGGACTTTTTGTTGAGCGTTAAGAGAACCTCTAGAAACATTAAAGAGTTGCGATAGGGCCGATGAAGTAAATGCTTGCAAAGGTACCTCTGGGTAATGTTTGGGAACTCCTCGGAAGGAGGGTAGGGAAGAGGTGGTGTTGGAGTCCAATGTGCTGTCTGGTACCCATGAGAAGTGTGGCGGGTGCGCTTTAACTTGTGGGGTCATTTGCCTTTGGAGTTTCGTGGAGGGTAAGGGCATTCGATTTTCACTTCCCCAGCTGACAATCAGTCATTTTCCGGTGAGGTGGGGACTCAGACTCTCCCTTCTGAAAGTCTGGGCACAGCAGGATCAGGGGTTCTCCACTCATGTCTGGACCTCAGAAGTACTGCGTTTGGCCAGTTAACACTAGTTCTCTGTACCATGTGACCAGCTCCAGTCTGAGACCATTGACAAGGAAGTCACTTCCAGTCCGAATGTTCTTCCACATTGACTCCAATCAAAGCTTGTCGCCACACTTTCCTCTCTTTCATTGTTGTTTATGATTTTGCAAAATGGCCTGAGGGATGACTCCCAGTACTTTCTCTCTCACTTCCCTGATGGGCCCATTCCTGATAGGCATCAGAGATAATCTAAGAGCCCTGTAGGTCTTCAGGAACGGTGCTGCATTTGGCTTTTACAAACCAAAGGTAGGCCTCACTAGGGCCAATCAACAGGTGGCTAAACTGATAGAAATTGGGGAATCTCCAAAAATATGCCTCCCAAATAACCCTTGTTAGTTCAGTAAGGTCAGGAGGGTCCTTGATGAGGACTTGTAATTCTGACTGTGACCAGAGTTTAAATGTCGTTCTGTTGGCCTCACTTGAGAGTGGACAGCACTTTCCCCATGGACTTCATCTGTGGGTGGTGCGGTCCAGTATCTGCATTTGTGTTTCCATCTATACCTTTGTCTGTGCCTCCATCTATACCCATTTCGACATCTCTCTCTGTTTCTGGTTCTCTATCTGTTGTGATCTGTACTTCTTTTCTGTGTTTCTACATCTACCTATGTCTGCATTTATACCTGGTCCTATCTCTATGTACTTGCATCTGTGTCTCCAATCTTTCCCAGTAGCTGGGTCTGTTCTATACCTATATCTGTATCAGGGGACCTTGGAGATACTCTAAGATTTGTAGGAAGGGTTGTAAAAATCGGTGCATTAGCTGTGCTGCTGGTTCCACCATTGTTTCTCATTATATTAGTCTCCTGAGATTGCTGTATGAAATTACCACAAACTGGATGGCTTAAACAAGTGAAATTTATTGTCCTAATGTTCTGATGCCTGAATATTTGAGGTCAGTGTTTTGGCAGGAATAGTTCCTTCTGAGCGCTGCCATGGAGAAGCCATTCCGGGCCTCTCCCTTTGCTTCTGGCTGTTTGTTGGAAATCTTTCGCATTCCTTTGCTGGTAGAATCATCACTCTGCTATCTGTTTTCATCTTCAAAATGGCCTTCTCCCTGTGTGGGTGCCTTTGAGTCCAGATTTCTCCTGCTTCACATGACACCAGTCATGTTAGATTAGGGACTACTTTAATGATCGCATCTCAGACATCTACATTGCCCTGTTTCCCAATAAGGCCACATTCTGGAGTCTGGTGGTTAGGGCTTCATACAAATTTGGGGGGACACAGCTCAAGATGCAACAATCATCTTACTCCTTCATTTCACTGTTGAACTCATATCTCTGCAAGCTGCTGACTCATTCCTTCAGCTGGCTCTTCTCTAGACTCTCATTTGAACCTGGGATAACTTGCTGTGAAGGCCACTATCAGTTGGGGGAAAGTAGCTCCAGAGGAACCCAGAGGACAGGCCTGTGGGCAGGGATGTAGGGGAAGGGTGACTCTGCACATAAGTGCTCAATCACGGGGAAGTGGTGGATGCTCAGACCTGGAACTGGGACTTGGGAGGAGAGGCAGTCAGGTTGGGGTAGGTGATGCCGTGGTAACCAAGGCCCCTGCATTAAGAAAGATTTCTTTCTCACTTGCATCATGTCGCTCACAGGTCAACAGGAGTGTACAGTGCTACATCATCGTAACTCAAAGATCAGTGTGAGGGAGGCTCCTTCCCTATGATTCCACTATCCGCACAGCAGGAAAAAGACAAACCTATATTATATGGGCCTTTAATGTTTCTGCCCAGAAGTGACATGTCATCCCTGTATTCACATGCCATTGACCAGGGCAGGTCATATGGTCACACCTCATCTCAGGAGATCAGGAAAATTCAAACCTTCCATGTGCTGGGAAAAAGAAACTGGGAAATATCTGGCAAACAGCAGGTAGGAGGGGCTTCTACCTGTTTCTTTCCCTGTGTCTCTCTCTGTGAGAGTGACCATATGTCTGTGAGCACAGTAAATTTATTTATTTTTAAAGTATTTTTTGTGGTAACTTTGATCTACAAAATAACATAACCCCGTATGTGCAGGTTCCCCATTCCTCAAATATATGCCAATGCACTCTACCCACCCCCACCCTACCAACAATTCTCCCCCACTGTCCATTGGCTTCACAACTTGTCCACACCCCCCTGCCCCTTCCCCACTGGTAACGACAGTTCTATTGTCAATGTCCAAGGGTTGGTTTTTGTTTAGTTTGTTCCTTTGCTTTGTTTTATTTTAATATATATGAGTGAGATCATCTGGTATTTGACTTTCTCCTTCTGATTTACCTCACTGAGCATCATCCCCTCTAGTTCCACCCAAGTTGTCGCAAATGACAGGGCTTCATCTTTTTTAGGGCTGTGTAGTACTCCATTGTGTATATACCACATCTTCTACATCCAGTCATCTGTCAATGAACAGTTAGGTAGCTTCCAATTCTTTAGGCAAGACACTTTCCCAGTCTAAATATTAGCAGTGCCCTCTTTAGTCTTAAGAGTTCCTCTTTGGACATGCATTCTACAACTACCCTCCACTTTGGTGGCAAGAGATAAAGACAGTCAGCGTGGGCAGTATGTGATGTTAGGAAGGGAGACATTCTGGGGGACATATGCTATAGAGATCAAGCCCCCTCTGCTCACATATTATTCTCTGTTTTTCTGCACTTCTATTACCCTTCAGCCCTCGGTGAGTCTTCTTTAACTACCCTGATGGTCTCTGTTGTGTCCCGGAGTGAGAAAATGGGCATGTGTCCAAGAAAGTGAAGGACAGCAGTGCCCTTCAGAGACCAACATGGTGATGATAATGGTGCCTAACAAGGGGACCCCATGGGCAGGGTGCACATCAGGGCGAGTGTTGGAGACCGATGCCACCATCCCAGTCATGGCCATGGGGGCTCCAGGGTGACCTTTTCTAGGGAGAGGGCAGTTTCTCAAAGACACCTCTACAGGTAATGCCCATCACTCTTTACCTGGATCTTTCCAGCCTAGTGGGTAGCACTTCCTGTCACAGCCCAGAAAGCAGGCATGGCAGGGACCCCTTCGCATCTGCGCCAGAGAGAGTGCAGGGAATCCTGGCCCCGTGGACAGCTGGGAGAGCTGGGAGAGCCAGCACAGCCTCCTGGAACAGGCTGGAAGCACTGGTCATGGAGAGGTTATGCTTTCTCTCCCCTCTGCACCCTTTATGTTAAAGTGACACCTTCTTGTGACCACACTCTCTCCCACTCACCCATTCCTGACTTGCTTGCTGGACACTGGCTGTAGGCCAGGCATTGAACTTGGTGCCATGAAGGCGCAGCGCTGACCATGCCCAAGTCAGCTCTTGAGGGCTCACAGTCTCCCGGGGACAGGGCATGTGGACTGATTGCCTGTGACAGGGAGGAAACGGGAAGAATTAAGCAGTCACCCAGCTTTCTGACTTGTCGCTTTGATGGTCCAAGTGTTGTTCACAAAGACAGCAAAGATGGGGGGGTGGGCAGGTTTGTGGAGGGGGTGCCAACCCATGCGTGGGTTGTGGGTACAATAAGTCACGTGGTCAATTAGCTCTCCAAGCCCTGTCACCTGCACCCCAGCTCTGGCACAGGACACTGCTCACTCCCTCCAGTCAGCCTTCCCCAGACTCCCCTAAGATGCATTGTACATTCTTCACATCTCTCCTTCCCACTGCTCCTTCCTGTCCATGGCCCCAGTATCTTGTCGCTCCACTCTGGTAAGAGCTGGTTTCTAGTCCCTGCTGCCATTCTTGGCCTCTCCTCACACACAGTGGGCAGAGGGGCCTTTTGAAGATGTACCTCAGAATGTTGTCTCTCCTCTGCTTAAAAGCAGGCAATGGTTTCCCTTGCACTAGAATGGAGCTGAGCTTCTCACCAGGCCCTCAGGCCCTGCACTATCAGCCTGTCCTTCAGCCTTACCTCCGGCCATTTCCTTCATGGCTCCTGTCCATCACACTTTCTCACCTCAGGGCCTTTGGACTTGCTTGTCCTCTGCTTGGAAGGTCTTTCCCCTGCTCTCCTCATGCCTGGCTTCTCATTCTTTGGACTTGGCTAAAATATCCTTTCCTAGAGAGGTACTCTGCTTAGCTTCTCTCTCTAGATCATCCTTCCGTGCACTCCATTCATTTCCTTCATGACAATTGTCACTGTTTTTGAGCAACTATTTCTTCTCTAACTTCTGGTTTCCCCTCT
>RJWH01011176.1:0-13381 GCA_004363575.1 Solenodon paradoxus | reverse complement strand
AGAGAGAGAGAGAGAGAGAGAGAGAGAGAGAGAGAGAGAGAGAGAGAGAGAGAGAGAGAGAGAGAGAGAGAGAGAGAGAAAGTGAAAGGCAAAAATGGGCAGGGAAGGGAGGCTGTTTTGCTGGAAGCCTACCCTGCCTCTCCCAGACCCTTCAATCTTTGTGCTCCTTACCCTATGACTTCTTGAGTTTTCACCCACACCTTCTTCCTAGTTGAAATCATCTCACATAGCTTTCACCTATTTGATCACACAAAAACCTGCATCTCCATCCTATATTTCTCTTCTAATCCTCTGGCCTGCATATTTATCTGTCTTCTAGAAGCCACCCTAGTCTGTCCACAAGCATCCCAAATTTAACAAGTCCAAAAGGCATATTATTATAACACTCTCCCAAACATGATCCTATTTCTGCTTTTCTGTCACTGTGAAAAGCACCACACTAACCCTATTGCCAAAAAGAAACCCAGGTATTCCCTTTAAACTCCATTCATCAGCCCTCGTGATTCTCTCTCCTCATCCACTCATCCTCTCCATCTCCACTGCCTCCACCCTGCTTTGGGTCTCCACGACTCCTACTGAGGTCTCTGCTCCTAGCAGTGCCTTACCTGCACAGTAGCCTAAATGATGTCTGTGCTCCATAAGCTGATCAAGTCACTCCCCATTTAAATGGCTTCCCTCTGCCTTCAGGATAAAGTCAAACTCCTCAACAGTCCCTTCTCTGTCCTGCCTCACAAGGTAACATCACAGTTTCTCCTTTATCTCCAGTCCAGCTGTACTGAGTCTCCCCCATGGTCTCTATTCAGGGGCCTCTGGAAGGTGATATCCCCTCTTCTTGGTACACACTTCTTAAACGCCGACTCGCAATCTAACTAGCTTCTGTTCATCTGACACTTGTTAGCTTTGACATCATCTCCTCCTGGAAGCTCTTATGACTCTCCAAATCTAGGTAAAGCGCTCCCATAGATCACTAGATTAAGAAGTGTGTGTTATTTATGCTTAATTTCCCAGTGGTCCTGTTAACACCGTGAGAAAATAGTCACTGTGGTAGGCAGAATAATGGTTCCCCAAAATCTCTATGTCCAAATCCCAAACAACTATGTTATGTTACATGGAAAGGGGGAATGAAGGGTGAAGAAGGAATGAAGTTTACTAAGCAGCTGACCTAAAATAAGAGTATCTATAAGATATTGCAATTACAAGGGTCCTTTAAATGTGGGAAAGTGAGAAGAGGTAGAACCAGAAAGACAGCATCAGGAGAAAAACGACCAGCTCTAACTTGTTTTAAAGATGGAAGTGGGCCAGCAGCCAAGAATGCCAGCTACTTTTAGATGATACAAAAGGAAACAAATTCTAAGAACTTTCACAAAGAAATACAATCTTGCTGATGCCTTAGTTGTAGTTGAGGGAGACCCATTTCTGACTGCTGAACTCCTGAATTGTAACATAGTAAATTTGTAATGCTTTACACCACTAAATTTGTAGCAGTTTGTTACAGCAGCAATAGAAAACTAACATACCTCTTCATGCAACAAATATACAATGAGCTCCTACTTTATGGCAGGTCTTATCACTATAGCCAGAGCATTGTTCTTGAACAGAATAGAAAATACTATTTTTTTCCCTTTCCTTTCCCCTTTTCTTTATTTTCCTTTCTGTTCTTTCCTTTTCTTTAGACCAGAAGGTAAAAAATAGCTAAAGAATCTCCTACTCTGAAATAGGAGACAGGGCACAAAGACTAAATGTACCCCTTATCTGGAGTCTTGCCAGCACCCCACATTGTGAAATTGTCCCGATGATTTACAACAAATCCCTTTGCCCAGAGACAAGTCTACTCCTTCCCAAAACATCTTCTCAAGAGAAAGGGGGAGAGAGATCTAGAAATACAGGAGGGAGGGCTTGAGTCCTGGCCAGGGTAGAGGTGGCAGTCCGGTCTTTGGTGTGTCTAAGCCTTCCTCCCAGGGACGAGGAGACCCCTGGTGAGGGTAGGGAAAAATAGGGACCCTGGAGACCTGGGGTCAGCCCCAGAGTGGTAATTGGGTCTGCTTCCAAACCCACAGGGAGGAATTCCCAGGCCCTGTGTTGGGGCTGCTCTCCTTTGGACCTCTGGGACTTCACAACTCTGCTGATGGAGAAAACAGGGTGGTCCTCAAGCCCAAACAACAGGTTGGGTCAGGTGCCAGCTCCACACCAGGGCCCAGCCCAACCCTGTGCCCAGACACCTGACACCCCTACAGAACTCCTCATACAGACTCTCTTCTGTAGACAGAGGTGTGTGGTTGCCCACTGGTGCCCTCCAACCAGGAACAAGACAGGTTCCCCAAAAGAGCTAAGGAGAATCTTTGGCAGGTGCTCAAGGAATGGACTTCCCAGAACATGGACACAGGGGAGATGCCCAAGTCAAATTTTCTCAAAGGAGGAGGGTTCGTCAGTAGTTTGAGGAGGGAGGGTATATTAACCCAACAGAGGGAATGAGCCAGATGCTTTTCAACAAGGCATAAAAAGTCCAGAAATCTGCATGCCATCAATACCAACTGATCATTGTAAATAAAGTGGACATGCTTTTTCAGCCTTGTCACCAAAAAAAAAGAAAAAAAAATTAATGGGGTAGGAATTGGAGAGTGATTCCTAGCTAGAAGTTGTTGAATTACAATGAGAGAAAACCAAAAGAGAGGATGAATTGAGCTATTAACCATAAAGCAAGGGCTGTCTAGTGGTTCGAGAGCCCTTTCTCTCCAACTCTTCATTCTGCCTTCTGCAGTGTGTGGTGGTGACCTTCCCGCTGCCCACCCCCCCATCCAAAGTCATCATCTTCCTCAGCTTCAGCAGCTGGACCTCTTATGTTGTCTGGAAAGAGAGAGTCTGGCCCAGGAGCAAGCTCTCTGACTGGAACTAGCTGGTCTCATGCTCATCCTTGAATCAGTCATCACGGTCAAAGAGAGAAGATATGCTGATTGAAAATTCCCCTTGCAGGGGAATAGAGGTCTTTCAAGCTAGGCCACAGGAGTAATGGGAGAGCTGACCAAGGACCCAGAGAAGGCCTTTGAGCAGACCAAGGATGCACAGAAGGTCGGAGATGCTCCTGTCTGCAATTTTCTCAGCCATAGTCAGGTTGCCTGGAGAAGGTGATCAGATCCAGGGCTGAACATCTCCTGTGCAGGGTCTCAATAGGGCTAAAGAAGTGGCTCATGAGGTGAGGATTAGTTAGGAAGGGGAATGAGATTAGGGAGGGACTAATGGATCAGATCAAGGCATTAGGGGTATCAAAGAGGTTAAAGAACAGCTATTGACAAAGGAGGCAGAGAAGAAATTATAACGATAAAATAAGATATTGGAGTTCAAGGCTAGAATAGAGGAGCAGCTTTGATTCATGGGTGGCCATGAAAATGGGTGACTCAAAGAATGAGAGGTGGAAAGTAGTTCAGACAGTCGACATCACCATCATCAGAATGTATTAAATACCTTTTAGAGATGATAATAATTTGTTTATGCCCAGCTTTGAATAATAAAGGACTTAAGGTCACTCACAAAGATACACATAACTTGTCAAGATGTAACAAGTTAAGTTGGGTGAGACGATAAGTGGAGAAAATAAGGGTATGCAAGGAAAAAGGAGAGTAGGCGTGAAGTCAGCACATAAAATCCATGTCATGAATTCCTATGCACTTGATGTGGACAGCACAGTTTTGACTCAAAGCTTTCCATTAGCCATTGGTGAAGAAGGAAACCAAATAGTTAAGTAGTTCCTTGAGTGTCCTTAAGATAAAAATAAACCAGCAAGCAATGAAAACAAATAACCAGTGTTGGAATGGGCATCAGAAAAGTCTCCTGTTCAGGTCCTCAAGGGGAAAGCCCTCATTACACCACAGGGACTTGGGAGCTCAACAGTCCTGGTTCCAGCACTGAAACAGCTTTATTAGGCCCTGTAAGTCTCAATTACCCCAGCTGTGAAGTATACTAATCCTCATTCATCTTGAGATGCTAAAAGGATAAGATGAGGGAATATGTAAGTCAACTCACATTGTATGTAAGTTATTACTGGTAGCTATTCTAAGTAGCCCCAGATAATACACTTATCAGTCCTTGGTTCTATGTCTTATTAGCCAGAAACTTATAAGCCATTTACACTACTTCCCTATTGCACTTTTCAAAAAAATAGCAGCCTTAATTCACCTTAGACTTTGGGAAAAAAAGTCATTCTGGTTACCCTGCACAAACTTTATTAGATCAGAGCCTGCTCCTATAGAAGGGTCTTCCATATTGGATGATGGAACCTCCCCATCCAACTGAGTCTTCCCATTTGTAGATCTGCCAAATGGCTGGTGACTAATGGGTTCAGTCGAAATCCAAAACCCAAAGAAAGGTTGACAATTGAAGAGAGAGAGAAAGAGGGAGGGAGAGAGGCAAGGGTGAGGAGGGAGGGAGGGAAGGAGATCCAAACCAACAGAGTAGCTAGCTAGAGAATAGAACTTCTTACAAGAAGTCTCCAAGTCTTTAGGTTGCCCAGGTCTGCCCACATTGGGGAGGAGCATAAGTACTGGCAGACAATTGTACACATATTTTAAGGGAGCTGTTATTATCTCCATTTCACAGGTGAGAAAACTGAGGGTCAGATAGCAAATAAAAGAGGTAGAATTGAAATTTATGCAGCTAATACCTTGAGTTTTAAGTACCATATTTGGGTTTTTTATCCTTCTCTGCCATACTGAACTCCTGGTGGAGCAGTGAGTATGTTAATTGCCTCCAAAGGAGTAAGCCACCCAGGGTTCAACTCCCAGATCCAGGGAGAAGCAACTAGTGTGAACAACTCAATAAAAAAAAAAATGTTTCTTTGTCCTCTCTCTCTCTGCCTGTTTGTCTACTCACCTTTATTCCTGCCTTCAACTTTCCTTTAAAAAAAGTTTAATAAAGTGCTTATTGCTATGAAAACCCAAGAAGCACATTCATATTTTTCTTGCTTTTGTGAATTCTTTTTTAAAATATAGTCCAAAGGTCTTTTTTGTCTATGCCTATCATGCCACGAATTCTTAAGACATGAGTTTCATCATGCAGACTCCTTTCCATTGGTTCTTTTAAATGTGCTTCCCTGGGTGGGCCACACTGCTGCATCAGTTGACCCCAAGTACATTTCTCTTTGGCTTCCTTCTTTTTCTGATCATTTTCCTTTACACATTTCAGAAAGTTGTCTGGGCTCTTTAAGTGCTTCATATGCTCATTAACTCTCTTGGCAAGAATCTTACCCCTCCTTGTGTGTTACAACAGTGCCATCTGCACGCTGGGTCACATTTTCAACTTCCAGTTTTGCCATGGGAACATTTTGGGGACACTCCTTTTTGAATAGCATCTCTTCTCTCCATTACTGCAATATAACCCTTCTTGTAGACTCACAGATATGTGGCCAGTTTTGTAAAAAGACTATAGAACACAGAGTGGGAGCCTCTGCTCTTTCCCTCTGTGCTGGTCATTTTGGCAAATCACTGGAAGACAGAAGTTCCACCCTAAAGGAAAGAACTGTGAATTCTGGGAAAAAAAATAAAATAAAATAAGAAGTCTTTTATTTTCTTTTTAATGAGCTTCTCCAAAAAACAAAAGTAGATACCTCTGCCTTAATTTATTATTTTATGTTTTATTAGAAAGTATTATCTCATCTACTGATTTGTTTGGTCCTTGGAACAACCTCTAAAGTATTGTTATCCTTACTTGAGAAGTGATACATCAGAGGTTCAAATAGGTTTTGTAATTTGCCCAGCAAGGTCACACAGCTAATATATAGCAAAGCCAAGACTAAAATCCAGGTCTTTGGGGAGCAAATATCATTCTCTTTACATCGGAAAGACACTTCATGATATTTAACTTTGAGTCTAAATAAGGAACTGTAGTTCAGAGAGGTTAAATGAGTTCTTGATCATCTGTCCAGCACATTGGTTTGCAACAGAGAAAGTCTCCACTCTTCACTCTCTTACTTTCAAGATCTGCCATGTTTGAATCACATGTATACTAGACGTTTAGAAATGACTAGAATTATTCATCCTTTAGTGTTTAAACTGAGTAATCTGAATACCGGTCACATTCCTTGATTGCAAACCTCCAACAGACTCTCCAGATATTTTTGCTATAATAAAATACTGTGCTGAGCAATACCTAAAAAGCATGAGCTGGACGTGCCCTGGTAGAGCAGTGGTTAGTTCATTGTAGGGCTCAGGTTGCTCAAAGAACCCACGACAGAGTTAGGCAAGTGATCAAGCAGAGATTTAATTAGAGAGTAAAGGGATAGAGCCGACCAAGGGAGGTCCAGACTCCATCCGCCATGCCTATGGCCTGGGTTTTTAATGAAAAAACCCACATGGTGAGGGTGGAACATGGAGAGAGGGTCACCAGGCCAGATTTCAGTTCCTGATTGGGCAAGGTGAAAATGTTGGCTTTCCTTATCAATCCAGATGATTGTCTTCCTTTGCTGGGCTGAGTGATGCCAGGGACAGTTCACTCCCTGATATTTGAACTTTGATCTCTGGCCTAAGGCTTGCTCTTATGGGGGTCCTGACATTTTTGCCTTTTTCTTTTTAAATTGGGGGGAAATGATTGGGGGGAGGAACCAGGAATAGGGGTACAGTATCTCTCAGACTACTTCCTGTTGACCAGGGGTGCTGGATTCCAGTTTGGGTCCTCCTCTTCCCTAGGGCTGGTTCTGAAGAGTGGCTGTTCGCCTTCAGCAGAGTTTAGAGGCTGGTGCTTGTATTCTCTTAGGAGGAGTACATGGTTAATTTGAGTTTGGGTTATAGATTTAATAGTTCTTTGGAGGAACTCATTGAACAGCTTTAAGGCATAAGGGCCAGCCAAGAGAACTAAAGGCTACGATGAGATTAAGAGGAGTTGGTAGGGGAAGAAAAAAAGTGAACCAGGAGAATGGTTGTAGCCAAGCTCCTGGCCATTTGTTCCGTGGGGCTGGAGTTTTGGTTGTATTTTTGAAGCCATTCTGCCTTTGCATATAGAGCTTTAATATTGGTTTCTGCCTTGCTGGAACTGTTGATAAAAAATACAGCAGATTTTGTTAACGACTGCACAAGCTCTGCCCTGTTATGCCAAGTGGTTGTCAAGTACTACATCAGCTAGGGAATCCAATGACTGTGAGAGTGCCGAAAGGCCGTCCCCCATGATTAGAGAAAGTTCTTCAATTACTGTGGTTGTATGTCAATGGGTGTGTTCATGGTGTGTGAATCCTCCCCACGGTGCTACAGCTGTTACGGTTCCTACGACGCAGGCCATTATTAACCCAAATGCCCTTTTCATCTGTTCGGTGGGTCTGGAGTGAGCTGTGGAGTTAAGGATATAGATTCCTCTTGTGTTAGGGTTCCCAGGGCGCATGTCCCAGAATGTTTGCTGTTGATCAAATATGTGAGAGCTACTATTTGTGGGGAGGAGGGTATAATATCTACATTGGAGGTCGCATAACCAAAAAGTTCCTTCTGGTGCCTGAATGATGGTGTGTTTTGTGTTGTTGAACAAGGAAATAAAGGGAGGCAGAGTATAGGAGACACAGGGAGGTGGGTGGCCCGTAGGAGGGCTGGTCGGTTGTGTGTCCTTTGGGGCTGCTGGGGGAAAAATGTAGGCAGGAAAGGACTCGGAGAGGGGCTTTCCCAATTTCCAGGATTCACAGTGTTCTGCCCCAAAAGACTCATTAGTGCCGACAGAAGAGGGATCTAGACAGCAATAAGTGTTATTGGGAGCACAAGGAGTGGTGTTAAATGGTTTACAGATGACGTTGCTCCAATTGAGGGGTTTTACTAGGGACTCAGGTACTATGGAATTTATGTTAAGATTACCTGTGGCTGTTTCCCCCAGAAGCTGGAAAGGGTCGACTGCGCCAGTGTGAGTGGTGTTATGGCACAGGGTGCAGACGGACTTATTGCAGTAAGGGGAGGTCTTGGTTATATTAAAATACTGTTTAGTGGGTTCAGTTAAGTGGAAGCATGCTGCTGCTGGAGTCTCAAGGTTAGTGTAGGGAGGAGAGGGGGTCTAGAGACTGCCCCCATGAGAAGTTATGTGAGATGAGGAGTGAGGACTGGTTTTGGAGAGGGGCATGGAGAGTGTCATTTGGCAGAAGGTTTGCCTGCAGGGTGGTTCTGTGAGAACCAGGGGACTTAGGGTTGCTATGGCAAATCCAGCGTTGTTTTAGGTCTTCCCCTGTGGCAATGGTTTGGGAGAAGTTGACAAGGGAATTTAGCACCCATTCCCCTTTCATGCCTTGTAGTGAGATGAGGGAGTAGAGGAGCAGGTAGGGAAGATGGGTCATGTTGATTA
Source organism: Solenodon paradoxus (assembly GCA_004363575.1). Classification (NCBI taxonomy): domain Eukaryota; kingdom Metazoa; phylum Chordata; class Mammalia; order Eulipotyphla; family Solenodontidae; genus Solenodon; species Solenodon paradoxus. The sequence goes on along the minus strand of RJWH01011176.1, from coordinate 5,086 downwards.
GTTTCTAGAAGTAGAAGCAAGATGAAAGTACAGAATTGAATGTGATCAGGGGTAAAGTCCTGCAGATCACCCTGGAGCCAGAGATTTGTGCTTAAATTAAGGAGGCTTTCTATCCTGCAAGTGTGGTGATCCCAGACAGACCAAGGTAGGTTGTTGCTTACAATTTGTAGGTGGGAAGGAGCCTGAGGAAGTTCCATAAGGTGAAACTGAATGACTCAGATGAATAAGGGACACATCATAGGTGGCTAGTGAGGTTGGCACAAGAGGAAGCGTTAAGGTGTAGGGGAGACTGGAAGCCCACTTGGCTTTTAGTAAAGATAGACAGCAGGCCCAGGGTAAAGAGGAACAGTTTTGGTGTATCACAGCCAAGGGGAGAAGCAGAGTCCACATGATTACTAGGCTGATGAGAAGGTTAAGCCCAGACATTGACATGTGGAGGGTTAGATCTACAGGTCTTTTGAGATCTTTAAGGTGAGATCTCTTGTGGGTGGTCACCTGTACCGGGATGCAGGGTGTGTGGGACCCAGTGGGGAGGCAGGACGGTTGGTCCTCAAGTACTGGTGGCAGTGTCTGCTTGCCTCTGGATCCTGCAAGTTGGTGGGTGAGTTTTAACCTGGACATATGGATCCAGGGGGTGACACCCATAAGTTTTGCAGCTGAGGGAGTAATGAGGAGAACCAAATGAAGGCCAGACCGAATGGGGGCTAAGGATTTGGGCTGTAGAGATTTTATATAGACATAATCTCCTGGGGAGACTCGAGTGGGGGGCTTGTCCTGTGTTGTGGGGGGAAGCATATTCTCAGCATATTCCCTAACCAGGGTGCAAATTTGCAAAAGAATGGGTAGATAGTCCCCATATTGTGAGGAGGGTGGAGGTAGATTACCTGTGATCAGAGGCCTGCCATACATGAGTTCGAATGGGCTGAGCATGTGTGGTTTTCTTGGGATTGACCTAATTTTCAGGAGATCCTGGGGAAGAAGTTCAACCAAGGTAGTTGGATCTGGGATGTGAGTCGGGTGAGGTGTAATTTCAGAATTCCATTCATTCTCTCTGCTTTCCCTGATGACTGTGGTCTGTATGGTTTGTGTAGCCGCCATCTGACTCCAAGTGCATCAGAGACTTGCTGAGTTATTTGTGAGATGAAAGCAGGACCATTGTCTGACTGTATGATAGAAAGGAGGCCAAATCAAGGGATGAGTTCGTGCCTTTACCACCTGGAAGGACTTTTCTGAGGTTGCCAGAAAGGCTTCAACTCATCCCGTGAAGGTGTCTACAAATACAAGTAAATATTTAAATTTCTTGATGGGTGGTAAGTCTGTGAAGTCTATTTGCCGTCCTGTCCCAGGACCTGTCCTCTGACCTGATAGAAGGGATATGGAGAAGCCCTGAGGCTGCCCTACAGGGTTCTTTGCTGGCAAATGGGACAAGATTTGGTGATTTCAGAGAGAGTTGGGTAGTGATAGGTATGACAGGGAGAGGAAAGCGGTGAGAGGCTCAGCACCAATGTGAAATTGATTATGTAAGTCTGTGAGGATCTCCCGGGCATTTTTGGTTGGAATGTCCAAATAAAAACATCCCTGATTGAGAGATGCCCCGAGTTGTGTAAGGTCTGTTTGTTCTTGATCACTGTAGCTTGCAGCTTGAGGGGGCACAGCGAGAAATCAAGAGTGTGTTGTGGCCCCCTGTGTCTGCCTTTTTGCTTCTACATCTGCCTTACTGTTGCCCCCGAGGTAGGGTCCTTAGTAATTTTGTGTCCTTTACAGTGTATGACCGCTACTTGGGCAGGTGCCTTGGCTGCTTGGAATAGTTTGGTGATGAGTGTCTAGTTAATGATTGGTGAGTTTTCAGAGGTGAGGTAGCCTCTCTCTCTCCATACAGGGATGTGAGAGTGAATAATGTAGAAGGAATATCTGGAGTCAGTGTAGATGTTAGTAGGCTTGTTTTTAGCTAATATGAGAGCCCTGGTAAGAGCAATGCGTTCCGCCCTCTGTGAAGTGGTGCCAGGTGTGAGGGGACCAGACTCAACTGCTGACTGTGATGACATGATGGCATACCCAGCCTGTTTTAGTGGGTCTTTAAAAGCCCTGCCATGAGTAATCAGTTATTAGCCAGAGATGGGAGAGCGGTGTCCTTGATATTAGGAAGTGGGTGTAAGCACTCCAGACGATCGTGTGATTTGGGTGGAGGAGTTTGTTTGGTAGTTAGTCTGGGTTAGGAGTATCAGGTATATGTGTGATGTGACCCTGTAGGTTAAGAAGGAGCTGTGCATGTAGAGTTTGCAACCAGGAGGGGGATGCGCTGGTGATAGCCTGGTGGGTTAGTAAGGATGTGAGGTTGTGAGGAGAAAGTACCTTGAGGTGGGCATAAGGAGTGAGTCTGGGGGCCTCTTGCATGAGTAGGGCTGTGGATGCCAGAGCCCTCAAACAGGACAGCCAGCCGAGGAAGGGAGAGTCAAGGGACTTAGAAAAATAAGCAACGACCCGTGGGTCTGGGCCATAGGTCTGAGTGAGAATTCCCAAGGCAAACCCATCCTGTGTACCTGTGTACAGTATGAAAGACTTTCTAGGGTCTAGGAGTGCTGGGGCGGGAGCCCGGGTAAGAGCAGCTTTTAATCTCTTGAAGACCCATGCTAGGGCAGCTGGGCTGTCTAACAGCTCATGAAGTTCTCCTGAGGTGGCTTTGTGTAGCTCTTTAGTGATGGGGCCAAAATTTGGGATCCAAGTATGAAAGAAATTAGCTAATTCTAGGAAAGAGAGGAGATCCTGCTTGGTATGTAGGAAGGGGATAATGAGTATTAATTCTCGTCTTTGGGAGGTGATACCTTTTCAGTGGGAGAAAGTGAGAGCTCTAAGTAGGTGACTTGGGGTTGGGAAAATTGTCCCTTTTCTTTGGAGACCCTATATCCCTTTTCTTGGAGGGATGTGGAGTATAGCGTGTTGCTGGGACAAGATTTCCAAAGGACTACAAAGAAGCAAGTCATCAACGTACTGTAGGAGAGCACTGGGGCTAAGGTTTAACCCTGATAGGTCAGAGACCAACGCTTGGCTGCAAAGATGGAGGCTGTCTCTAAATCCTTGTGGTAGGACAGTCCAGGTAAGCTGTTTCATGACCTGAGTAACTAGGTCAGACCAAGTGAAAGCAAATAGATCCTGGGAATGAGGGCTGAGGGAGATGGTAAAGAAAGCGTCTTTTAGATCTAGGACAGTATAGTGGGAGGTGGTTGGTGGTATTTGCAAGAGAATAGAGTGTGGATTAGGTATTGCAGGGGTGATGGGGAGAGTGGCCTCATTAATTGCCCGGAGGTCTTGGACCAGGCAATGAGAGCTGTTAGGCTTCTTGACTGCCAGGATAGGAGTGTTAGCCAGAGAAGTAGCTTCCATCAGTAGTCTGGCTGAGAGGAGTCTGTCTATGATGGGTTTTAGTCTGTGAGAGGTCTCGGGCATGAGGGGATATTGAGTCTGACCGGGAAACTGTCCTGGGTTTCTAAGAGTTACCCGGACTGGGGTGTGATGTGATGCTACTGAGGGCCGAGAGGTGTCCCATACCTTAGGGTCTGTTTGGGATAGCCAGGTGGGGGTAGAAAGGACAGGCAGAGAGGAGACTGTATTCCCTACAGCAAGGAGCAGGACAGTTTGTGGCTGGACAGGGATGTTGGTATGGATCCCGGGGAAGAGGACTGATGCACCGGGTTTAGTAAGAATGTCTCGGCCTACTAAAGGCATTGGGCAGCTGGGCAGCACTAAGAAGGCGTGGGTGCATATTAGGTTTCCAGCTTACATGGGAGAGGTGGAGTTTTGAATGGACGAGTGTTTTTCCCATCTATTCCTACCACCGCTATGGAGGAGGGAAGGAGGAGCCCCGAGAATTCAGGCAAGATCAAGTAGGTGGCACCTGTGTCCAAAATAAAAGAAATGGGCTTACCTGCCAATGCCAGTTTTACCCTGGGATCTGTGGTGGTGATGGTCAGAGTCTGGGGTAGTTTCGGAACTCAGACCCCATCAGTTGTTGGTGGCTTGACTGAGGAGCTCGGAGACTGTGAGTCCTGGAGGCACTGGTGTCTGTGCCTGTGGGGGGACTGATGGAGGCAGACGTGTCCCTTGGTTAGAGGCCATTGGGCAGTCTACCTTCCAATGTCCCTGCTGACAGCAGAGAGGACAAGGGCTGGAGGAGGTCAGGGCTGCGGGCAGAGCCTGGCCCAGTGTCCCTCCTTGCCACATCTGAGGCCGGGCCCAGGTGGAGCTCTGTTACCCTTTGACCTTTGACCACAACCCTGTCCTGGTTTTAAAGCAGTGGCTAGGAGCAAATACCTGGCGTCCTCCCTCTCTTGTCTTGCCCTTTCTCTGGCCCTTTCCTTCTCCTCTCTCCCCTCCTGCCTGCCATTATAAGCCTTAAAGCCCGCTTGAATTAAATCTCACTGAGGAGAATGTGGGCCTTGTTCTATTTTTTGCAGCTTCTTGCCAATGTCTGGGACAGCCTGGGTAACAAAGTGAGTGTGGAGGAAGAGGGTTTCTTCCTGGGAGGTTGGATCTATATTGGTATATTTGGTGGTAGCCTCTGTGAGGCAATTTAGGAAGGCACCTCGGTTTTCATCCGGACCCAGGGTGATTTCTAAAATTTTGTCATAGTTCATCACCTTAAGTCCTGCCCTATGTATTCCTCCTATTAAGCAGGTAAGGAAAGGATTTCTTTTTAAGAGATCTGGGGCCCCCTCCTGGTAATTCCAGTTGGGATTGGCTGTGGGTACAGCATTAGTGCCATCCAGCCCATGGAGAGCAGGGGTCCAAAAGTTTGTCAGCATGTGCTATGGCCCCAGTCCAAAGATGGGCCTTTTCCTCAGGGGTGGTGGTAATGGTGAGAATGACAGACAAGTCATGATAGGTTAGATCACAAGCCAAGGTCAGATATTTAAAACCCTTGGCAAATTTAGTGGGGTCTTTGAAGAAAGAACCCAAACGCTTTTCAGTCAGACCCAGGTGTGAAAAGGAGAAAGGGACACAGACACTCATGGCACCTTCCCATCTTGCTACTTCGATAGAGAGTAAAACCCAGAGAGGAGGATGAATCAGGACTGTGAACAGTGAGACC
>RJWH01011175.1:0-13328 GCA_004363575.1 Solenodon paradoxus | reverse complement strand
TGCATCCTCCTGTGGGAAGCCTCCCTGACCCCTGCTGGCAGCCTGGGGGCTCCTTCTGGGTTTCCTCTGGCTCTTTGAGGACCCCAGTGCATCTTGCACCATATGGGGTTGGGATTGTGGGTTTGTCTCTTGGTGTGCTAGTTCTGAGTTCCCAGGAGTCAGCAACTGTTGGCCCTTTGCTGTGTCCCCAGTACCCAGGGGGAGTGCAGAGAAGGGGCATGTCCAAGGGTTTTAAATGAGTGAATGGTGTTGTCATTGTCACAGCGGCTATCATTTGCTTTACACATTCTCATCATTTAGCCAAACGTTATTGTCACAGCATATCTTGAGGCTGACATTACTAGTACCCATTCCACACTTAGGAAAACTAAGGCCCAAGGTCACATAGCTCATAAGCTGTTTAAATGCAAGCTTGATTGTCTCCCCACATTCTTTATAAGCTTTTCTGTCAGCAAACATCACGTAGTGCAAGGGAGCCTGAGAGGAGGGGCCAGCTCTGCTCAGGGCTCTGGGAGGTCCCCTGGAGAAGGCCTTTTGCTCTTAGACCTGCAGGATGGCTAAGCATCAGACAGGGTGATCGACTGAAGATAGATACTGCTCCCTCTCCAGGAAGCCTGGCTGACTACCCAGCTGAGTACCCTTCCATCTCTGAGCACTCAGGCATTTCCAGTCTCTGATCCTGTGCTGCCTTCCACAGCCTCTTCCTGGGAGGCTGGTGTCCTGCCCAAGTGATCACGTCCAATTCCCTCGGCAACTTCAAAAGGTGATGTTATCAAATCTGAGAGGTGCACCAAAGCAAAAAGTCACATTGCGTCCCCCACGCCTCACAGCCAGTGTGTGACAAGACTCAAACTCAACTCCATACTCATGTTGGTAGGCCCTTCAGTACATGAGTGTGCTCCAAGCCACCGCTGGCCTCACACAAGTCCCTTCTCCCTAGACCTCAGTTGATCCTCTCAAGAGTAGGAGAATCTTTGAAGAAGAATTGGATTTTGTGGTGTCTGAATTGCTGGCAAATCGATGTCATCTTGTCCTTGCTCAGCTCTGCAAAGCTGGAGTGGCAGGTATTAGCATCTCCACTTTGCATTTGGGGAAACTGAGACACTGGGGATTACATGACCAGACATTGGAGCAGGCCTGGGTGCGGTGAGGACAGGACCCTTGAGCACTGTGTGGCAGGGAGGGTACTGAGGCTGTTTGTTCTAGGGCAGTGAGGAGGTAGCTGGAGGGGCAGTGGCTACCTCAGACAGGACAGAGCACTCCTGTGGAAGGAGGGGGCAGGTGGAATATAGCCCCTTGGAGCCAATGGACAAACACTGAGGTCAGAGAAACTTCAACAGCATCCAGTCTAACACACAGATGATTTCCCTGTTAAGTGTTATCTGACTTTGTCTTAAATACCTCCATTGACAGAAAGCTCACTACCTATCAATGCAATCTTCTGATTTTAGTGCATTCAGAGGAAGCACTTGTAATGAAGAAGTAACAGGGAACATCTGGGAGAAGAAGCTGGGAGACACAATAATAGAAGCTGTGAGCCTTGTCACACAAACTTGGCTTGTACCAGACACCAGCGACTGTCATAAAACCTGCACTCCTGCGTACCCCGACTTTTGCAGTGACAGCAGACATGCATGCATATTTGAAAGTTTACACTTGTCCACAGGCCTCCTCCTAACTACCTTGCCAAATGACCAGGGCAGGAGTTATCAGATGGCAAGCGGAGGACAAGCAGCCGGGCTCCAAAGGAAGGATGGATCTGCTCTGCCTCCGTCACCAGCCATCAAGAGGCTGCTCTGCACCAGACCCCAGACATTCTGTGGCCTGGGGCTGCTGCCAGGTGGTGCCAACCCAGTCACTGAAAAGCCACCCACGTAGGGTGCCTGCTACAAAGAATGCTCGGGCCACTTCGAAACTTGGAATGGGGCACTCTCGGGCCCCTCGGAATTCTAGGCTCTGCTATTTTTAGACTGATCAGCTGTTCCACCCCACTCCCCCACCCTAGGCCCCCCAAGCAGATTTCCAAAGCAATCAAATCCATGTGTCACCAGTTCCGGCCCTGGCGCTTGACAAGGTGAGCAATGCACGCCCCTGTGTCACAAACAAGGTGTGCCCCGCCTGGGCTGGAGCCGGCCCACTTCTCATGGTGCAGACCCCAGGGACTCCTGCCTCCGTCTGTCTTGAGGCCAGACTGGAGATGCTGCAAAGCCCTTCCACACCTCCAGGACAGAGAAAGGTGCACGCGTGCCCAATATCCTGGCCCAGGCTCTCCTACGTTCCCCAGAGCCTGTCCAGTTGCTTCCTGTCTGAGCTGGGCTGGGAAGGACTGGCAATGGCTTCTGCCTGCCGCTGCCCCAGGAGTGGTCTGCTGCTGAGAGGGTACTACGGTACCGCACAGAGCTGAGGTTAAAGCCCTGCTCAGCCACTTGTAGCCAGATGACCTTGAGCCAGGGCCCCTGCGCCCAGACTCCATCCCCGCCCCTCTAACTAGAGGCAGGACTCAACCCCAGCATGAGATATCAATGACAAGTCTGTAAAAGCCTACACACAGCAAGTAGCTAGCAGCCTGGACCTTTTTAGCTATGATTACTTCTTAATGATAGAAAAAGAGAGAGGCCTGTGGAAGTCTCTCTGGAAGGAGAGGGAGGCAGGCAATGAGTTTGATCCTGGAGTTTTGCAGGGGTAGGGGAATCGATATGATCCTCATCCTGCTCAGCAGTGTCTCTGCGATTCTTTTCTAGAGATCCCTCCCTGACAGAGCAGTCCTAGGGGGGCTGGGGCTATGCCTACTCCTGCGCCCCAGCTGCCCAGACCACCCCTCCAGACCCCCGGCCTGGTGGCACTGACTGCTCCCTGGGCCTCAGCTCCCTGATTCAAGGAGCACAGGGACCACAGCCCCTATATGCATGGTACACAGCAGGCACTCAAGTCCGGTAGAGCACTGCACTTCTGAAAGGACACAGAGAAGCTGAGATCGTGGGCTTTGTAATATGACAAACCTGGTTGCAATCCCAGCTCTACTGTTTTCTAGCTAGGTGATGCCACGTGTCCCTTACTCTCCTGAGATCCCATCTCCTCAGTAAACTGGGTGTGAGAATACCAGCCATGCAGGATTGTGGCCCAGGACAAGGAGGGCAGAGTGAGGCATTATAAAAACAGTTAAGATCTGGGTCCCAGGTGGTCCACGCAATAACGGCCCCATGAGGAGATGGAAACCTGGAGAGGAAAGGGCTCCTCCAAGGATACGCAGGATTATCAGCCCAGGACCCAAGAACAAGCCCCCAGACAGGACCCTTTTCACACACGGTGAGCAGAATCTAAAACAAATGCAAAAAAGAAAAGCACTGGAGGCTTCTCCTTGGTCCAGAAAGGCAATGAGACCCATTGGGGAGAAAGACTTTCTGAGCAGATCCTGCTCTCAGAGTTCCGAGGCAGCATCTCCACATCCAGGGCCCACTTCCCATAGCAGGCGCAGACACGCAGTGCCAATGTGTTAAGACTTATGCACGGTCTCCACCATGGGAACCAGCCACCTCCCTCTGCCAGCCGCCCCTAATTCTTCCAATGTGGCTGAGAATGAGCCGATTGGGAGGGAGGGAGGGGTGGGGAGGAAGGAGGGGTGAGACCACCTCTGCTGACAACTCGTTTACAGCCTCCCATCAAGTGCACTTTCCCTGCGGGAACAGGCCTCGGGGAGCAGGGAGACTGGGGGGCCAGCTCACAGCTACCAATGACACATTGCAGGCACTGGGGGGACACCTGACACCTGTCATTCAGAGTGCCCTGGGGACTGCCAGTGCTGGCCAGAATCAGGAAAGAATGGGCGAGGCTGGACAGCCAGCCCAGAGGCCCAGGAACAGGCCTAAACTGGAAAATAACACATTCCTGTCCCCCACTCCCCACACAGTACCAGACAGGGGCCAGGACAGCCAACAGGCCTTGGTACATGGGAGCTGGTAGGGCTGGCTGGGCCTGTCATGGGAGGGAAATATGGACTGGGAGGTCAGTGATTTGGAGCTGATTTGGAGCAGGTCTCCATGATTTGGAGCAGCTCTGGAGTGAGTGAGACTGTGTGGATTGCTAACTGGCACCAGAAGATCAGGCTTCTGTTCCAAGTTTTCCCCCACCCACCCACTGTCTGCTGTGTAACCCTTGATTGGATACAGTCTCTGGATCTCTGAAGAGGAAGCAAGAATTCCTCTCTCTAAGGAGAATGAATTAAGATTCCAAAGAGAAAAGAGTATCAGACGCAATTGTTTGCCATGCAGATGCCCAGGCCCCTTCATCTGATTCAAACTATTCAGGAAAGCTGAAGCTGAATTAGGATATGGGTTAGGGTGGTCTCAAGGGCTGTGAACTCAGAGAATACTCATGATGCTGAGGGATGGGCGATGCCAAGGACATTGAGATGTCTCAGTAATAGTCCTTACCTTTCAGGACATCCCAGTCTGGCGAAATGATCAGTGTGATACTAGAGAGACAGACATTGTCCAGGAAGAAGTAAGGATGGGCAGTCAGTTTCCACGAGGGTAGCTGGGAAATGACCTGAAGAAGAGAAGCATTGAACTGGGCATTAAATGGTATGATCCATGTTTTGTTGTGCATGGAACAGAGCAGGACGTGGGATGGATGGATGGATGGACAGATGGATGGATGGACAGACAGACAGGCAGATGGATGGATATTAGATATTCAGACAGGTTATCAGATGTAAAAAAATGGAGTATTTTATTAAATGGATTTTTACAACGATTCTGCCAAGTAAAAGTATAGAAGCAACAGTCCCCTCCCCTATGTTATTAATATGAACATCTGAAACTGAGAGGAAAAGTAACTTTTTTAAGGTGACAGAGTAAGTTAATGGAAAATCTAGAACCAGAACCCCATGCTCCTGGCTTCTATCTTGTATTCTTTTCACTCCATAAGGCCCACCTATTTCCCCTCCTCCCCTTCTCATCCACATAAATGTTTATGGAGAGAAGAGAGAAAAGGAAAAGGAGAGAGAAGGAGGGTGGGAGTGAAAAAGAAAGAGAATCATCATTATTTCATGATAAGGGTCCTGAGTTCTGGTCCTGGATAAGTCATTTCCCTTGCCTCGGCCTTTCTCCTCTATTAGTAAAATGAGTTGTGAAAACTTCCTTGGGTCACAGGCAGAAAAAGCACTTAGAAGGCATGAAAAACCCCTATAAAGGGAGAAGAAAGGAGCTATGTTTTTTCATGACTCCTCACAGACTGAGTGATGTCTTCTGGCTTCCTGACAGAAATGAGTCCAAAGACCAGGTCGGAGGAGCCCTCCCACTGGCTGGGCACACAGGCCCCCAAGCCTGCCTGGAAATCAGGAGGTTGGGAGGTGGGGTTGAGGGGGGCCGGCCGGGTGGCAGCGGTTGGTGAACAAGAGTAAACGTGGCTGGGCACATCGTGGCTAGGGGAGAAGGCGAAGTACGCAGACAGCACCAGCTTTCCTGCTACGCCAGCAGACGGAACGCGGGTCCACCAGTTGTGGGAAGGCCCCCAGATCTAGTCAGCTCTACACCATTTTGCTTTCGCCTCCTCCTGCTCTCGCTTCCTGGGTACTGGGCAGGTGCCACGGGCAGGCCTCAGCTAGAGGTCAGCAAAGGTTTTCCCGCCCACTGCTCACGGACCAACGCTCAGGAAACGCAGGGAAGTCTCCCGCGTGCTCGTGAGACGCTCTGGCTTCAGGGGCTCGAATCACAACTTCAAGTTGCCATTTTGGAGACTGGCCAATCCTTCACTGTCCCAGCCCAGTCTTCGCTGCCCAGACAGGTCCAATCACCCACAAAGCAGGAGGTCCGGTGGGCCTCACACAGAGATGGCCTTCCCTGCCCTCGGGTGGGCGGAGTCGGAGCAACCTCCCCACCACCTGTGTGGGCCCCAGAGAGCACCTGGCTGTTCCTGGAGCAGGTTGGGAGGAGTGCATTTGCCCTTCTTAGTTTGTGAAGTCCAGGGATGTCTGTCCCAGAGTGTAAGTGGACTCTGCTCTCCTCCCCGATGGCTTTTCCCCTTCTTGTCGCAGGGTGGTTGGAGAGTGGACGCTGGAGTCAAGTGCCTGAGTTAGAATCCAGCCTCCACCGCTTCTTAGCTGTGCGACCCTAAGCAAGTCACCTAATCTCTCTGTGCCTCAGTTTCCTCATGTGTGAAATGGGGTTAGTACTGGCTGCAAAGAGTTTATTGCAAGGATTAAACTATCTAACTTGGGCAAAAGGTTTAAGGCAGCATCCTCACATAGTGAGCGCGATGTGTCAACATCGATAACGATATCATCGGAGGTCCGCCTTTGGCATTAAGTTCTCCAGTAAGTTTTACTGACCTCATACGCTGCTTCCAAACCTCCTCTCAGCCCCCACAGGCCGCTGAGCTCCCTCTAAAAAGACTTTCATCTTCCAAGAGTTAAGTCCTATTCTCAAGCCCGTTTCTTAGAAGAGGATAGAGAGGTCCAAAGAGATTAAGAGCATTTTCTCCCTGCATCCCTGACTAGTGCATCTACAATAACAGGAAACTCCTTCCCCAGCCACTCTGGGCAACAGAACCATCTGAGCTGAGTTTTGCAGGACAAAGCTACCAGTAGAAAGTTGAGGGTGGGAAAAGAGGCATTCCCAGCAGAGACATGACATGATGGAGCCACTGCGAGAGGAAACTCCAGCAGTTGGTGGGCAGGAGTAGGGAGTAAGGCCAGGGCCAGTGGTGGGTGGGGAGGCACAGGGCCTCTATCACATCATGAGTGTCTTGAATCCCAAAGCCAGGATTCTTGGATGTGATGCTATAGCAGCAGGGAAGCCATTAAACCATTTCTAGGAGACATGGAAATGGCCCGATTTCCATTTGGGGCCCTCAGTGAGCTATAAACACTGTGCAAAGCTAACGATTATGACTAATAATGGTTTATCACCCTGCACCATAATTACCACTTACACATCCATCTCCCACCAGCTCATGGAGCCCACGAGGCAGGATCTGTGTGTCTCCCTCATCCCTGCATCGTGGTGCTGGGCACAGAGCAGCATGCAGAAGCTGTTCTGACGTATTCAGTCACTAAGATGAATCACAGTTCACAGTGGTTGTGAATTGTTTTGCAGAAGAAAAACTTTAGAGTTGGGCAGCCCTCAGCCCAAACCCTCATGCCATTTCTAGCTACAGAATGGCTTTGGCAAGCACTCTGACTTCTCTGAATCTCAGCTTCCTCCTCTTCAAAGTGAGTTCAGTATATCCTTGCTCCCCAGTCCTGGAGGAGTTCCCAGTACAGTGCCTGATACACAAGAAAGTCCTCTATAAGTGACAACTGAAAACAACACGAAGACTGAGGCACAAATCTGCAAAACCATTGCCAGATGCAGACGTCAGGAGGAGGGAGAGAACGTGCAAAAGCACAGCATCTGAAATCTGAGGGCCTGGATTTGAGTTCTGGCCCTGCCCTTCCCAGCTGTGCATCCTTAGAGAAGTTCATGAACCTCTCTGGTTTCCTCATCTGTCCATGGCAAGTATTAATAGTACACTAATCTCAAGGACTTGTTGCATGGACTAAAGGAGATAATAGATGTGAAAGTGCTTTGTGTATACAAATGTGGGCGATGATGATCATTATCATGACAGCTCATAAAAGCTGCGTAGAGCTTCCTGTTAGAAACAAGTTCTCCCTCGCCCCACCCACAGACCAGGGGCTGGCTCGGTGCTTTGTTCCCAGGAAGGGCATAGCTGCAGGGGCCGGCTGGGCTAGGGCAGAGGCCAGAGCTGACTCCTCGCTCCCACCATCTGCACTGCAGGGTCGCCCATCTGTCCAGCAGCGGGCACACATGTGGCCTCATTCGAGGGCGCGGGGTCATTGGGGTCAAGCAGGAGAAAATTGGGGGCAGATGAGGGGAAGGTTCCAGCTTATTTTTAGAAAAGGGGGAAAGAGAGGAAGACAGGAAGGCCCTTGTTCCTTGGCGTTTCCACCATGTGGCAGGCAGGCGGACAGGCAGGCGAGTGGGCAGGCAGGGCCGGAGACAAAGAGTCGTCCACTTCTGCGCCTGTTTCCATGGCTGCTGCAGGACCTCAGACAACTGCAGGCCTCCGCTGGCAGCACAGTACTGTCACTCGTGGCCCCAGCCGCACCCAGTAGACACTCTTATGACGTGACGGTCAGGACCCTAAAGGGGATAGCACAGTCCAGAGTTGGGTCTGAGGGCGAGCCAAGCAGTTGCTATGTAGAGGAGAGGTGGTGGGGAGACCTCTGGGAGCAGGGGGGCCAGTGGTATCTCCCACACAGCGTCTGGCACACAGCAGGTCCACAAGAGGCACAAGTCTCCTCCTGATCCTCCCTGGGGTTCTGAGGTCCTAGCCTCTCTCACTTGCCCTGCATCCCAAGAGGCAGCACAGGCAAGTGCTTGAGATGGTGCCTCTAGGGCCAGATGGCTGGGATGTGAAGCCTGGCTCTTCCACTTCTGGGCTGTGCGAATTCAGGCCAGTTGCTTTACCTCTCTGTGCCTCAGTCTCCTTGTCGGAAGGATGAACATAGCCATAGTTTGTACCACATAGGTTTGCTATGAAAATAAGTCACTATGATAAAGCACTTAGAACCCTCAACTTGCACTCGGCAGGCACTCAGTGTCAGCTGCTGTCATTGTCACTGTCAACCACCAGCAGGGTGTGCACAGTGGGGTCGCCTGGCCTGGGGAGGAGTGAGGTGAGCATGCGCAGGGCTCTCCAGCAGAACCCCTCAATGAGGGTGAGTCCACTGGAGTTTGGTGGGCTTTATGTCAGCCAATGGGCCAGTCTGGGCCTGAGGGAAGCAGGAGGACTGCCCAGCAGTGGGGCCAACCTGAGGCTGGACAGCAGCAGGTCCCTCTGTGGCTCCCGTTGGTGTCTTTAGAAAGCGTTAAAATATGACAAGAATTTTCCAAACTGCCTGTTTTTCCATTCTCAAGCTCCTCCCCCACCTCGCCCTGCCTCCTATTGTCAGATCTGACTCTGAGTAGAACTTCAAAATGTGTCAGGAACAAGAAGGTGAAAGTCTGAAAACCCCAGAGTGGGCTGCTAATCCCGAGGGGGCAGCATGCCGCCAGTGGGAAAGCCTGAGTGCGTGGAGGAGCGCACGCGTGTGTGCACGTGTGAGCACAAGAGCAGACCTGGATACAAGGACTGATGGGCTTGTCTACACGTGGCCATAAATTTGGACCCATATGCCTCATCTCTGTGCACGCACATGACCGTGGCTCAGGTCAGTATCTGTTTCCGCGGGCAGGCTCCATGGGCACAGCAGCCTGGCTATGGGACGCACGAGAGACACCTGCTGTGAGAGCATTTACCACCTGACACACCGTGAGGGCTCATCAACTTGCACCCCCCGTGTCCATGCACCTAAGTATGAAGGTGTGAGATATACCTGTCCGTGTGCTGGGCTTGCTGGGTCTGACCGAGGGGCCGTGGCTGTAGCTGGGCTTGGGCAAGATGGGGAAGAGAAGTGGGGTCCACCTTGTTTCACGAGGACTTTAAAGAGCACTGAGCAAGCCCTGGACCAGGCCCAGCTCTGGATCAATCTGGTCCTAGGCTGGGGGCTGCGAAGGCATCATGGGCTGGAGCCTGAGGCAAGAGATTCATATGACATCCGAGGGATGGGGTGAGGGCCAGGGGACTGAATAAGGGCATTCGGGCCATGGGCACAGCTGGAGCAGAGCAAGCCTCAGGTGGCCAGTAAGTTCTGCAACTCGAGACGCCGAGAACCGAGAGAGCTGCCCCCCCAGCAGTGCAGAGGGGCAGGACCGGCCGGGGGCTCCATGACAAGTCCAGGACGGGCTGGAACATGGGTCAAGATGAGGAACACAGACTTGGACAACTGCCAGGGCTAAGTTTGAGTCTCAGCTCTTGAGTCTCCCAGTGACGAGCTGAGTGACCATGGGCAACCACTTCCCCTCTCCTTGCCTGTTTTCCCATCTGGAATGAGCACCCTAAAACTCAAGGGGACCCTCAGTTAACGGTAGGCCTGATGATCAGTCCCTGACTCACACTCCAATGCTCCTTAATGGGTCCAAAAGAGCACACCCCAAGCCCTTGGGGTAGTTGAACCCTAAGGGGAAGGGTCCCAGGTACCACCCCTGGGTCTTCCTTCTCCAGATAACCCTGGAAGTGTTCAGAGCCCACCGTGTTTGGGAGACTGGAGACCAAGCTTCCAGCAACTTCACTCAGGCAACCATTATCTGGCCTTAAGCAAAGGTCTGCTCCTCTCTGGGCCTCGGTTTCCCCACCCCAACCAGAATGGGCTGCTAGAGGGTCTCCCAGGTCTCTCTCCCAACTCCCAGGGCCCTGGCTCCACAGGGGCAGTAACTGGGAGCAGCTGCTAGAGCGAGCTGGGGGTGTGGGCGGGGGAGGGGCCAGCGTCCCTGGGCTTTTCAGACGCCGGACAGTGCCCCCTGGTTTATGTCAAATTGTCAACCCCAATCCTTCTTTCCTCCTGGGCAGAGCTGCCTTCCATGGGCCTCAGGAGAGGTGGCCTGTCCAGCCGCTGTGTTTACAGTGCTCAGACGCCACCGGGAACCTGATCTGGGCAGACCAGGGTGGGCCGCCCCACTGGGCCCGAGCCGTGTCCACACTCATTTCCCGGAGACAGAGCACGGCCTGCCCGCCCGCCTCGCGGAGTCCAGCTGCCACCCGCCCACGGAGGGCCCAGTGTCTTGCAGGCAAACACCTTGGACAGTCACAGAAGGCACCAGGGCCGGGGCACCAGAGCAGGGCTGAGTCTGCGGGGAGTGGAGCGGGAGGGAGGGAGGGGTGTCTCCATCAGACAGTCCCGGCTGTGCTCCCTGGGTGGCGACCGTGTCAGTTGTGTCCCCTCCCTGCTGCTGCTGGACTGACTCTCTACATTCAGTCATTGAGGTCAGAGTCAGCAAACTGGCCCTCAGCCCAAATCTGGTCACAGCCTGTAAGCTAAGGTGGTCTTGTGCACTTTTTAAAAATTGAAAGAAGACTATTTTAAGACCTGTGAGAATTATATGAAATTTCCATTTCAGTGTCCATAAATAAAGTTTTCTTGGAACAAACCTCTCTGGTTCATTTATGTATTATCTGTGACTGTGATGGAGACTATATGGCTCACAAAGCTGACACAGCTTACTGTAGAATATATATAGTATCTGTCCACACGCTACACACACACACACACACACACACACACATATATTCACATATACACACATACACACATACACACATATACACATATACTCGCATGTACACACATATACGCATACACCTGTGCACATATGTACACACAAACACGTATATACACATAAGTGCACAAACACACATACGTACGAACACATACATGCACACACAGATACACATCAAGAGAGAGAGAGACTATCTACTATATTTTTGTAGGAAGCGCTTGCCAGTGTCTGATGGAAATCACTGGTGCAGAGCAATATTAAACTCAGGTCTCAGTCTGGGGAACCCGCGTGGAAGTACGAAAGTACAAGAAATATCACTTTCTTTACTTCCTATAACTTATAATTCTCACCCTAAGTTTCAGGGTCATTCCACAGTTTGGGAACCTTACAGGATGTCGAGGTGTGGGGCAGGAACAGGCACTTGGTCCCAAGCACTGGCCCGCACACATGACCCTGCACGCCTGCCACCTCCATGACACCGCCTCTGGGACTCACCGCCTCTGGGAGTCAGCGCCTCTGGGAGTCAGCGCTCTACCCTAACTCTCTGGTTCTTATCACCCACCAGAACTGCTCAGGACACATGACCCGATGTCTCCCCTCTCCTCTCCACTCCTCTCCTCTCCTTCATTTCTTCCAGCCCCTTTGTTTATCCTTCTTCCCCCCTTCACTTCCTCTGTAAACACTCTCAGTTCCAAAAGCTCAGAGACTTGGGGGACAAGGGCCAGAAAGGCTTGCAGGTCTTCTATGCTCTGGCCTCATACCTCCCGTGGGGCAATGAGCAAGAGCCAGGGCCTGGGAGAAAGATCCCCTGAGAAAGAACAGACAAACAAGAACACAGACCCAGCCAGACATACATTCGCTGCCCTGTTCCACATTCCGAAAGTCCATCACTCCCTTCCTCCTTTGCACAGTCAATCATTCCTTATGGAAAAGCCATGTCCCGCTAGATACTTCAGGCAGACAGAGTGAGTAAGGCACAGCCCTCACCCTGTCCTCACTCCTAGGCAATGGCTGGTGGCAAATGTTAACAATGGCCTCTGTGGGAGGAAAAGAATCCTTATTTGTAGCATTTGCTGTTTTGTGTGATGTAAATATGCCTACAATGGCTAATTCCAAATTGCACACAATGCCAATGAACAAGGAGCTGGGAAGAGATGCATGCCATCAACTCTCACCAGCTGGCTCCCACACATCACTCACTGCTCTGAGGAGTCCCACATATAAGCAGACATCACACACATTGGGGTAAGTGTGACATGAGAAAAACAAAGGACATGGGAACACAGAGGAAGAGCTGATTCAGAGGGCTCATCCTGGAGGGCTTCCTTGAGGAGGTGGTATTTTGAATTAGACCCTAAAAGAAGAATAGGAGTTTACTGGGCAAGGAATGGAAGGAAGGGACGACCAGACTAACTTGTCTTCACGTTCCCCTCCTTTCCCTGCACTCCCATGTCATCCCAACAGCCTGATTCACACTTTTGCATTCAAATTGGACATCCTTTTTCTCCAGAAGCACCGCAGAGTCTTAAAGCCAGAAACACGGGCATGGATCAGGCAAGGTTGGTGGCAGGAGCAGGACTGCATCTGCTTCATGATTCTGGCCTGTGCTGGGTTGCGACATCGCCCCTGATTACCCACCCTCCCCTTCCTTATCAGAGGATTCTGTGTCCCTGTCCTCTGCCAGGTAGTTCGCCAGGCCTCTGGGGAGGGAGCCCCCGGGACTCAGCCTGTGTCATGAGCAGGCCCAGGGGAGGTGAGTGAAGTGACATCAGTGGATCCATGTGTTTGCACCAATCCTCTGTTTTGCTCTCTGCCCTAAGTATGCCATGGCCCAAAGAGGGACAGCTGCTTTGCAAGCATCCTGAAATAAAGAGGACATGTGGAGCAGAGCCAGGCAGCCCACAGCCACCACAGACAAAATACAATGTAGGCGAAGAGTAAACTTGTTATTGTAAAGCCCCGATTTGGGGCTCGCCATGGTGTGTCTGCTACCACAACATAACCTAGAAAAACTGGCTCATGCCCCAATATCCTCCCTTGAGCCCCCAGAGACACTGAGTCACCACGCTGCCCCCACCTTTGAGAAAAGGCTTTTTCCAACTCAGGCTGTAGAATTCTGAAATGTCCAGCATTCTCGCCAGTCTGAGGATGCCCTCCTGGTCTGGGGAA